>QFEQ01001260.1:1714-26100 GCA_003316335.1 Hemileccinum impolitum | reverse complement strand
ATTCGTAGAAGTCCAATCCGGACCCACAGTCCTAAACTGCTGCGAAGGACCAAGCCCAAGCGAACTCGGAGGGTGCTGCGAAGAACTATGCTGCAGCAAAGAACCAGGCAGCGGCGAGGAACCAGGCTGCTGCAAAGAATTATGCTGCAGCAAAGGACCAGACCCCTGCGAAGAACCAAACCGCAGCACAGGACCAGACCGCTGCGAAGAACGAGACTCCCGCGAAGAACCATGCTGCCACAAAGAACTAGGCTGCCGCGAAGAATCAGGCTGCCACGAAGAATCAGGCTGCCGCAAAGAACCAGGCTGCTGCGAAGAACCAGACAGAGTCCTATCCCAAGGCGAAGGATCAGGCGGAGGCGGAATCCTGGGTGACCTCGACCTGTTTGTATTTGATCTCTTCATAATGTTTAGCCCACTGTCAGAATATCAGCAGCGAACGATGGTACACTTGTTTACTTTTGACTTGCCATGTAGGCACAGGAATGGACATGACAGGGGAAACAGCACTCATGATGAGTGTCACGGAGAGTGCCAAACAGAGGCGCATATTGCGAAGTAGGTATCGTTGAGAAAGAAGATAGATAATTAAAGCGTTTGTCAGGCTGTCAACGGCAAGCTGATTGTGGTTGGAGAGAAATAAATGGCTGACGAAAAGCGTACTGTGAGCAGGTCAATAGGGAATAAGCATATCGACTTACTAGCCAGTACCTGCGAGCGGAATGAAGTAAGATCTACTGCTGAAAGGGAGGCCAGAGAAAGGGCTGGCATTTATATCTCGGGAAAGGAGGCTGTCCACACGGTATAGGGCTGAAACTCTGTCAAAGGATGATACTAGTGGCATCCATGACGCCGGTTCTCTTGTTATGATTGATGGTAACACCATCGCCTTTCGTCCCATGTGCACGCATCGAGATCTGAGATGATACCCTTGAATCACTGGCTAGTGATTGGTGGTCCTGATGCCTTGGTTGGGGTGCGGTCTTAATTACACGTCACAAAGCCCACTCAACTGTTTTATCGATATAAAACATACATACACTAGTGGCAGGTCGCCGCTGCGCTACCAAGAATGTCGTGAAACAATCCGTTGATCAAGCGGTACCTGTACTGACCTCATCGTCTTCCATAGTGCGTATGCTGCACGCGTGTGATCCAAACGCCCGACCCGTCCACTACTTGTCTATAGAACACAGACGTGATCTTGTTCGTCTCAGCATCATCCCAATCACAGAACGAAATCCAGCAAACTGCATCGCCGATGCGAGATGAATCACCTCATCCAGACTGTCTTCGTCCCCAGCGGTCGCGGATACTGGCAGGTAAGCAAATTCTGGACTCTTGAGGTCACATCGGATGATGTACTGGGTTGTGAAGTGTCCACCGCGAAGAGCGAACGCAGACTCGAATGGCCGTTTCCTATTTGCAAGACCATGACAAGCAAGGTGCACTCATCGGTTCTTCCTCGGCTCCTCTGTGACCCTAGAAGTACAAGATTCTTCTCCCTCGATGGACGTCAACGTTGCACGACCATTGACCTGCCGGCCAGTTCAGTACTGATAGAACTCCGCGCATTTTCACCAGTGGCCTTGGCTTGATCAATGCCAAGAAAGCGTTTTGTTCCATCCTGAGGTTCGATGAATTATGGACCCAGGGTCGGTGTATCAGACGAGATTTAGAGATGAGCGAAATTGTGTTGATCCTTTCTATACGGGCTAGCGGCATGGAGGGATAGAAGAGTGAACCCTGCGGTGGGTCCACAGGCTGACACACTGAGGCACGACGTACTTCTTCCGTACCACTCACTCACCCCTCCCCTGGCCGCACGCAGCTCGGTCCCGAGCGCGTGAGTCCTGTCAGCCTTTCCCTCACTGCGAGGTTTTCCCACCCACCCTCGCAGCTCACTTTTACCGACAGATCATCCGCTACGCGCTTCCGTCACTCTCTCCCTTCCACCTCCATGTAGCAGTACCCTACCTTCCCATTTTGATCTTTCTCCGCTCCAGCCAGCAACATCCAAAGGACACCAGCAATGGGGGAAATGACTTGGTCGCAAAGCTGCTGCAACAAGATGCCAAGACATCCGATCTCTGTGTGGACAGCCAACGCATGGAGTTTTGATGACATTTCTCGAACGAATTGATAATGGAAGGATCCCTATCGACAAACCCAACGGGAGTATCCTGGCTTGCATTCATGATGATGACAGGGCTGCGGGAGGTCGGAGAACAGACAGCGATGGAAAAAGGAACGCCGCGGGCAACTCGCGAATATGGGACAATTGCAGGTTCACATCCGATCATGTTCATTGGTACCAGGTGAACCGAGTGGAACGGCGGTTTGGGTGGTGCCGTGCCGTGTACCAGTATGGGCCATGACGACATAAGCAATTTGCCTAATCTCTCTCGAGAATTGTGGGCCTTCTCCACCAACGTGCCTCACAGTCGGCAAAAAGTACTCAAGCAGCGACGACCCCTGGCAAACCCAGTAAAGAAAGAAATGTCTGTCGCACCTCAGCCATCAGCCCCTCTTCCTCATCCCTCTTCGTCGGTGCCACTGTCACGGAGGCCATGCTCTTCGAAATCTTCAATACGATTGGCCCTGTTGAGAGGTAAGCTCTGGCTACTGGGTGTCATGTCTACTAAAATCCTTTTAGCATCCGTGTTTGTGGCGATGTAGTTACTCATCGCTTCCTTGCATGTATCTCAACGTCAGCGATGGTATGTCATGACTCGCGATACCAACTACTCGCTCATCAAGAATCGACCATGGTATGTCGCGACAGATCCATTTGCATCAACTCAACCCATAATCGTTGCAGTCGTATCGCGTAAGGTTGGACCGGGAAACATATTCATCAGGAACCTGGACCAGCAAATCGACAACAGGGTACTCTAGCATCATGGTTGATCAACGTTGCAATCACACCGCGACGGGCTCTTTACAACCCATTCGCTGCTTTCGGAAACGTGTTGTCGTGCCAGGTCGCCACCGATAAACATGGCTGTTCCAAAGGACATGGATTTGTTCACTATGAGATTGCCGAGGCTGCTGCAACCGCTATCAAAGCACTCAATGGTATGGTGTTGAACGATAAAAAAAGTATTCGTTGGCTACCACTTTGCGCGCAAGGTGCGTTATGATTTGTGTTTTTACATTGCACAAGCATCAACCTCTGCGGTACAGGAGCGGCAACCGGATACTGACAAGACGACATGCGATGATTCCAGTACAATCACCTCCCATCTGCACAACGACAGCGACGTTGCCTCTCTCTCTTCCCTCCACCTCGCTACTACCATTTGCCCAGATCATTGGCACCGGACCCGTCCCCAGCCCATTGCTGTCTCCGTCCATCTCTGCCTTGCGCCATGCTACCTGGACATGCCCGGCCAATCGGACGATTTTACTGACTCGCTGCACTATGGTTATCTCTCCAAGGCCATCGAGCAACGGGTATGTGGTAAGGGAGAGGGGAGTTGCGGGAGTGCGAGACCGCTCATAGACGACGTGACCGACACGTGGCATTTAGGTTTGTGAGGGATGCAGTCGCAAAAGATGGCAGTGAGGAAGGTATAGTACACGCCGTTCGGGTCGTCCTTGAACTTCCGAAACAAAGCCTCCTTGCGGGGGTTCCAAGTGGAACTCACCACGCGCGCGTTGGACTGGGCATTGGAGGGAATTCGATCGGGGGAAGCAGGGACGGGTGTGGGTGTGGGCTCAAGGGCACAGATGTATACGGCAGTTTCTACACTAACCATTTGTTAATTATCGTGCTTCCAAATTGGTACTCATTTCTTGATTTTTGCGCAATAATACTAGTGTGAACCTGAATACGCGTTCATAAGACACAAGACGAATGTGACATTTGTCGAGCAATGGCTTTTTCACTTATTTGACTTATCGGTCATACTGATTCGATAAGCTGGATGAGCAAATAAGTGGACATAAGATTTTGCCTATTTTACTGATGTCCGTTTACAGAGCGAGGCGTAGTCACCGTCGAGACCCCCACTTGAGAAAAGTAGTAAGACGAATCAGACATGTGAGAGTCCGAGCTCGATCCTGGGCTCGAACTCATCTGTGGAGGCCCGAGCGGGGCCGGGGCCCCCCCAAAGTCATGCACATTGTCAGACCCAGGTGTAGTAGGCCTCGTCCCCTCCCCCAAAGAAAAGTACTCAGACCGAGGCGTGCTAGGCCTCGACCCCGAGTCTGAGCTCGAACTCGTCGGTGGAGTTCTGGGTCGGGTCTCGGGCAAGGCCGCCCCAAGGCCATGCCCATCGGCAGATGCACGGCTCGTCGAGCCCCCCATCTAGACTGGGGGTCATTCGCATGTGCTGTCGACCTCTTCACATTATTTAGCTTCTCTTCAATTCAAGATCTACACAAAAGCCAACATTGCTTACCTGTTGGGATTTTCTACGTTGTCGGGATCTGTGATGGGAGGTCGCACTTGTATCAGCTAGTGTTTACGTTTGTTTTTCTCCCCAGCTTGAGAATAGTTATTCATCATCTCGACCCGCAGTCTCGCTTTGAGGTTGCCTCGTACTTGTTCCTAACATTACCTGGTGGACGTGTATCAATCCTGGAACCTGTCCAGCGGGCTGAGTAGCTGCCATATCGCTGTCAGGACATCAGCAAACAATGATACACTTGTTTACTTTTGACTTGCCACGCAAGGACGGGAATGGACATGACGAAACAGCACTCATGATGAGTCACTGAGTGTTACGGAGAGTGCCAAACAGAGGCGCATCTTGCGAAGTAGGTAGGAGATTGATAATTAAAGCATTTGTCAGGCCGTCAACGGCAAGCTGATTGTGGTTGGAGAGAAGTAAATGGCTGACGAAAAGCGTACTATGAGCAGGTCAATAGGGAATAAGCATATCGACTTACTAGCCAGTACCTGTGAGCGGAACGAAGTAAAATCTATTGCTGAAAGGGAAACCAGAGAAACGGCTAGCATTACTGTAACATGCTAACAACCATACATTTCATACATCATTATCGCGTTATTGACTGCCATGTGGCGGCGGCATGTGGTCTGTTCTGAGTAGGACTCATATACTTCTTCCTCAGAGTATTTTGCCTGCTGATCGCACTTGAACAACTTCAGACAGCCAAATAGCTTCATTCGCCATGTCAAGTACACCCTTGAAGATCTCAGCGGACACTCCTTGCCCTAACATGTATCATGGCTTCCCTACCATTTTCAGTGGGAGCTATTCCTCCTGTGAACTATGTCACATGGATTTCACCTTCAATAACGACAATCGGATGCATATTTCGTGGGCCAAGCACAATTGTACGTCATGTGTCAAACAATCTCCAAGTTCATGACTAACCCCTACTCTCGCGTGACAGACGTTCTATCTGCCAGTTGCATTGCTTTTTCGCTCACCGTCATCTTTTCACCCTCGAGTACCCCAAGAACAGGATGGCCGGCGCCACCGTGCAAAGGTGAAATACGGTGTTCGAGAATACGCCGGACGAGAATGGGTTGTCTTACAAGACCATGCCTGCTGGTGACAGCACGTTTGGATGAGTTTCGAGTCGCCTGGTACATGCTGCGATGGTTGAACGTTCATACGGCTTTCTTTGATGCAACATGACGACATGGTATTCTCATGCAAGTCGAGATTCGGCTGCAATAATCACACCAAAACACAAGACTGTCGGGAAAAAAAGGTTTCGCATTTACTGGGGTGTGAAGAGGTTACGTATGCAGTAACGGTAAAGCTAAAGAGGTTATAACCATCAAGGTGTTCAAAACAAGCAACGGCTACTTCCTGACGAATTGCCCATGTGATCTCTGCTACCCAAGTCCAACCACCAACCCAATAAATAGTCTACAACCCGGAGTAGATCCAGTAAAAAAATGTCCATCTTGCAAGAGCAAAAGGTGGAGCGCCTTTCGAACGAAGGGGATTTGGGGGCAGTTAGATCAACGATTCGTGGGTGCGAGACGAAAGAATGAAAGAATAATATATATGCTGGTACATTTCCAGGTGAGAGTGGTAATGAGATGAGACGAAACATTGCGAGGTCAACAGTTGATACGAAGAGCAAGAATTGTAAATGATGAAACTGTACGACTGTTGTACGACCATCCTTCAGTTTGTGAAGTTTGAACAGTCGAGGAAGATTGCTTACAACACAGTAGTTCATGCAATGACACACTCGCAGTTCTGGCCTGCTGTATTGCTCGGCGTATTATTAACCGGTTTCGAGGATTCGTCCCTGGCTGCTTCAGCGACGAAATTGGATATGAAGATGGAGAGAAAGTCCATTGTTGTGTAGGATGAGAAGTCGCAATAGCTCTTTAGGGGAAGAGACGGTATACTCGTTTGTGGTGGTGGGTCATACCATCACCCCCATCTTATATATGTATGCTCGGGCCTTGGTGGCGGCGGTGAGAAAAGACAACGGTGAGGGAGCGCCTCAGAAAGAAGGTTTCGTGTTCATGATCGTATCAATGCGGATACAACGGCGGACGGAACTTGTCATTTCGATCTGCTTATTGTGTAGGAGGAACTTGCAGCAATTCCGGCTCCCAGCCGTATCAGCGAAGTCACGCGGGCTTCCTGGTCGCCATCGGGTTCGTGCGTTTCCATGGGGGAGAACAAAAAGAGGCTAGATATAACGTCAGGTGTATAGCGGAAGAATGATCCCCCAGATTGCGTTCACTGGGATAGATTCTGCACGAGGAATGTGAACCCATGCGAACAAGATCATAGCTGAAGGGGAAAGCCAGTAAAATGAGGCACCGGACAGCTGTCGCAGTCAGCGAGTCACGTCGACCGGGGGCCGCTTCCCAGTCTTTTTGTCTCGTCTGCGTAAAGCATGGACAGTTCTAATTGTCTCGGGTACAAGTCGGACCAGGCGTACTGCCACGTGTCAGAAACCCAAACACTACACTTGCCAATTTCGGATCATCACAATAAACCTGTCCGGGTAAGAGTATAACCTCAACCAGGCAACGACATGAGCTCAAGTGGGATTTCTTGGATATGTGTCTTCCATCCCTCGACCTCGACCGGGTTCCATCGTGCTCCAATTTTGCATGGGTGCCAGTTCTGTGGGTTCATTATGATGTCACCATTGCGATAAACGGCTCATTCTATCAAATTTGTGAGACAATAGGTCTGAGCGGCCGAGACTGCCCGAGAAAATCACCCCGTGGCCCCCCGGGCAAATTTGGGACCGTATCAGGGAATGCAGGGATGCGGGTCATTTCCTGTAAGCTGAGTTCTGGCTGACGGGCTAGATACGGCGTGCCGAATTCAGGGGCAAAGGCAAGCTGGAGACTCCCGGTCTGATTCAGTTTCGAGACCCCTTCTCATTCAGAATACGAAGACAAAGGCGTTCAATATTTAGAACTGCGGCGAGGCATATCCGCGTCTGTGATATAGTAATCGGGTAAGCTAGTGCATGGGCGGGGTAGGGAATGTTCGTAAGTGGTAGCACATACGTTAGAGGAAAACGGTCGGTAGTAAAAGTACACGGTACAAGGAAACTGAAAATAGCGACACAGATATCCGTCAGCTAGCGGACAAGTCGTGGTGAGTCGGAGGGGCTGCCATATCATGCATATCTTCAAGCGGGTGGTCTGAATTGTGTCCAGGAGTTGTGCCGGTATTGTTCGGATGTGTCATGCCACTTTGATCCCCCTCGGGGGATGGAATCACGGCGGACCGCTCCATAAGATGGCCGTGTGACCAGCCGGCTTCAATATATTTGGGTGGTCTATCGAAATTGTCGTATGCGGGTAGAGCGTCCTTTCCGTTCCCGTCTTCTCCGGCAGTACCAAGGCGGCGACCCTGTGCATCGATATCCGCAGCACGTATCCTGCGATCCGTGCGATACACAGCTGGAAGAGGTGATAGTTGTACGCCAGGATACAGTAAGCCGTAGTTGGGTCTATCCGGGGCTTGTGAACCTGATTGCTGAGAACTAGCACCCATCCGGAAGAAGTCAGAAACCTTCTGGTTTCGCCATCGCAGAACAATGAGTCTTTAGACAATAACGTGAGACTTGGCCCAGGGCAGATGTGTCGTGATATATGACATACCTGAGAATTACAAGCCCGAATATAATCGCAAGCACGGCGATAAAGTAGGATTGCTGAAGGACAGACTGCACAATTAAGTTAATACTAGAAGTGATTGCTACCGATGCCAAGGCATTGCTGACCTGAGAGCTTTGAGAATTTGAGTTCACTGACCGTTGAACAACGGTGTGGATTGCGGTCATGGTAAACGTGTGAGAAGGCTGCTGCGGCTCGACTTGGGGCTACTTCGGTTCACCCAGAGATATAAATTACGCCCACAGGTGGGTCAATCCGCAGTGCACCGCCACATGGTGCCACAGAAGGCAAACAAGGACAAATAAAAGATGAAAGTGTAAGTGGTTATTGCACTTTGACGTTGGTTATGGACGATGACCTCCTCGTCGCTGCTGCCGACAACGAGCAGGCTCAGTCCGGGAACACAAGCCATGGCTGGCTCGAGGCTCTATGCAAAGTCTTCATCAGCTTCGAATATCTTATCTCCAACTTTCCCGGGTCAGATCAGTTCAGGGGACCCTGTCCGGGCGTCAGTTGCACATCTCCTAGTCCGCGCTTATACCCTTCCTTGTTCCACAGCTGCACAGGCGTTCTCTCAGCTCGTACAGCCAACCGCGCGATTCCAGCTGGCTCTTGACGCGTTGTTGCCTCTTCTCAATTCTTCTGTCGAAGTTAGTGCACTTTGTTCGCACCAATGGTTCACCTAATTCACCACGTCGCTCTCCCGTGACTTCAGCACGCCCAACGCATTCTCGTTTCGTTCATCTTGTTTTCAATGTACGCTCCTTACCCGATTTCCCTCAACCCGTTCAAGTCTGCTCTCTATGCTACCTTTTTCAAAGAGAGAGGTTATGCAATCAAGATTGCTGCCGAAGGCGGCTTCAGTGACAATGAACAACTAGTATGGGTCCTCTGGAAAATTCTGAAAGGGGATGGCAATGATGTGCATCCCCTCTCCTTCGTCGCCAATTAATGTTGCTGACTGTTTCCGTAGATTGGTCCATATTCTCCTAGCACACTGACCAGGTCTCCGCTTCTCCCCGAGCTTCGAGCCTCAAATCTATTTTTGGATGAAGAGAATTTTGCGGAAACGAACACGCTCGAGCCGTAAGTAGAAGCTGCCTCTTTGTTAGCGTTTTCGCTCTATCGGCCTTGCAGGGGTATTGCCGCCATCCACCCTCCTCAGGGTGAAAATGAAACTCCTATCGAGGCCTCCAAACCCAGTATCCCCTCTCAGGCGCAGACCGCTGAGGCGAAAGTGACCCCAGAAGAAGATGAAAAGAAGGAGCGAATCGCTCAAGGCATGAAGCTGCTCCTCGCAGCTCGTGACCGAGTACTCACACTTACGGAACAACGGGTACGTGCCTTTCCACGCCCCATCAAACATCATTCTCATCCCATGCATGCGTCAGATCCTGACCCCAGTGATACCCGACCTAACGTCGCCGCCTATGATAACGTCAATGGACCTGCCATCCATCGTCGCTAATAATCCTAATTTAGCCTATCAGCTTTTTTTGGCCCTCTTAATGGCTGCTAATGCTCAGTCGCAAGGACCTTATCCCTATCTAGACGTCCTGACAAAGCTTCCTCCGACGCTACCTTCTTTTGATCTTCTCGTCCGGTTACTTCAGGATACGTCCATCGTCATTGATCCCGCCACGGGGGGAAAAACAACTGTTGCCGATATCGTCCGTATTGAGACTCTCGGGCGGTTCATTCACGAAAGCATCGAATGGCTAGACAACGCTGAGAGAGAAGAACGAGAAGGACTCATCAGTGATGATCGCTTTGCAAAAGGTGTCCAAAACGTGAGTAGTCATCACGCCGTCTGGTTTGCGTCCGTGCACTCACGGTATGTCATGTGCGTAGCTCTGTCGCTTCTATACCTCTCTGTTGAGGCTCTCGATCGTGGATGCGGACGTGGACGCGGACACTGCCGAGATGGCACATTTCACGCTGCGCAACTCGCGGTTCGAGGAAGCGAACACGCTGTACCGATTTTTGGCTGCCGGATGGCTTTGAGGAACGCTCACGGGGCGGGGGTCATGCTGGGCGTGCGACATGGCTCGTTCACCGAAATGCGCTTGATTCTCTAGGGTTCCATCTTCATGCACTTGGTTGTTTCATCATGGCACTCTGCGGCTTTTTCTTTTTTTGACTTATGAAGACAAGTATACTCACGATCGCTACATGGCCTTTTTTTTTTCTCCTCCCGACTCCTTTTCCTATGCAGCATACGGCTTCTGTCCTCATGACATGAACGAAAGATTCATCCCATGCCCGTCGCCTCTTTTTTTGGGTCCTTTTTTGTGTTTTTGTCGTCCTTTCGTACTCACCGTCTCGATCTCAAAAACTTTGGCTCACGCGTGCAACCATGTCTTATTATGTACATTATCACGTCTATGTTTTTTCTTTTCATGCAATGACAATGCGTATAATTAGACCCGTCTTGTGTGCCAGACGTTTTTATTGACCTTATTCGCATGTGGTTCTGGAGAGCCTTGTTGCAATTGCAAGTTTGCATACTACTGTACTTGCACGCCTGCTTTTCCTTGGTTTTCTCCCTCGCTCTGTTTCAGCAAGAAGCAATTCGAGATTACAACAGACACACACCATTCCTACTCGGTCGTGTACAACGTCAGAAAGGAAGAAAGGAGACCAAAATGTATCTCGACGCACAGAAAGAAAAAAAGCCAACTTGATGGGGGTAAAAAAGAAGAAAAAAAAAGAGTACTCGAGCGAGAATTCGAGCGGGGTAACATTTTACACAGGATGCCTCAGGTAAAACGGTAAAAACGGTAATGTATATACGTAACCAGTCGTCGGGGCGGGAGTAGGGTGTGTGTGGTGGGGGCGAGCGCGGGAATTAGAAACTTGGGGGCGTGCACAAACTGGAGGCGCCAAAGTTGATGAATAACCACAACGAGGACCAAGGAACCGCCGAGTCGTTTGTCCACAAGAGGAGCACAGAAGAAGAAGTTGAATATATACCGTATATATGCAAGAAAAAGAAAAGAAAAAAAGGAGGATGGTGCAAGGAAAAGGAATGGGAAACCCAGATTGGAATGAACTCGGTGCATGCGACGCGTGTTCATGATGGTGGGGCTTGTTGTTTCTTCTTGAACCGCAGCAACGGGGCCAAACCACTCGATGCACACGCTTTCTTCAGAAACTCGTGCTAAATCACGGTGCATGCGTGGGTCAGAGAGAAGAGGGGAACATATGACGAAACGACTGACTAGCAACAGCTCGCTCGAGTTGGCTCGACTCCGGACGTCGACGCAGAGACATACACTCAAGAAACTCTTGAGCTCCTTGCTCAGCGCCTCTGGCTTCTTCAACGTCGGCGTGCCGTTGGTCGCGATCAAGTACAATGCCTTGAGCGGTTCTTCGTCCAGGTAGGGTGGCTCGTTTTCGATCATCTCGATCGCCATGATGCCAAGTGACCAAATGTCGACTTTGGCACCGTATTCCTTCTGCTTGACGACCTCGGGTGCCATCCAGTAGGGCGTACCTACCATGGTCGCTCGTTTTGACTTTTGATCGGTGAGTTTGGCGCAGAAGCCGAAATCAGCTGGGGGGAGTGGTCAGTGGGAGCCAACGATCGTGCAAAGCCCAACGACACGTACTGATCTTGACACGACCTTCTGCATCCAAGAGTACGTTATCGGATTTGATGTCACGGTGGATGATGGACTGGCTATGCAGGTGGCATAACCCTTTGCACGTCTAGAAGCAGCGATGAGACCAAACGACCCAAAGGCAATCGAGGACGCTCACTTCCGAACATATACTCGAGATCTGGTCCTCCTCCAACGTGTTATTTTCTATAATGTCGGTGAGTGCACCTCCTTCCATGTACTCCATGACCACCCAAAGTTCCGTGTTCTTGACCAGGTACGAGTCCAAAAAGTTAACAATGTTGGGGTGTTGAGACTCTTTCATAACGAGAATCTCATTCACGATGAGTTCCTTTCTCGGTTGGTGGGAGAGATCCATCTCCTTGATGGCCACTTTCCTGCCGGTTGCCAGCGTCTTTGCCACGTAGACGTGCCCCGATGCACTGTGTCACGTGAGCGAACAACGCTGATTGACAGCAATAGGTATCACAAAACCCACCCTTGACCGACCTTCTTGATCTTGCTGTACAACGTCTTCGGATCTTCTTCTGACACGACCGAGCGAAGTTTCTCCATGATTTGAGCCTCCGTCATAGTGCTGATGCGCTTCTCCTTCTCCTTGGGTTTCTCGAGCTTCTTCGCCGCCTCAGCAACCCCGGGATCTTCTCCCTCGGGGGCAGTGACAGTGACGTCAGGGGGAGAAACGTCTTTCTTCTTCGCTGGTTGTAATGGTTTCACAGGGGGAGGTCCAATCATCGCAGCAGCAGCCTGCGCCGCCGCCACCGATTTCGGCGGGGCGGCTGCACCACGCTCCGCCTCTTCCCTGGCTTGCTGCCTCTCCCGTTCTCGTTCCCGTTCTCGCCCTCGTTCCCGTTCCCGTTCCTTCTCCTTCTCACGTTCGCGCTCCTCTTTCCGCCGTTGTTCCCGTTGTTCTCGTTCCTTGTCCCTGAGCGCGTCCTGGGAGGGTTGCTTATCTAAAGAATGTTTCGGCGCGCCGTCAGGCCCACCACGGGGTTGTGCTCTCGCACGTAAATCGGCCGTCGACGGCGTATGGTCAGGAATGGGCGGTTTCGGAGCAGCAGGCGCTGGACGCGTCGCCGTCAACAACGGACGAGGCGGTGCAGGTCGAGTGGGCTGAAGTGCCGTCGGCGCCTGCAACATGGGTGGAATCTGGGGACGCGCTCCCGTCCCCTGACCCGCAGAGGAGATAGTGTGCGCATGTTGGGTATGCGAGCTGCTGACCAGTTCGGCGGCACGTGCGGCAGCGAGTGCGGTGGGAGAAAGACCGTTTTGTGAAGGGGTAGTCGGGGAGGTTTCAACTGGTGCGCTGTCCTGGCGTTTTGGCCCTGCAGGCCGGGCATCGAGGGGGGAGGGTATCTTCCCAAGGGTTGTACCGCCGAGACCTGTTCCAGCGTTGAAGCGTGGGGGAGGGGTACCATCTACTGAAAACGGAGCGAGTGACGAACCGGCCGACGGGCCCGAGACGGACCGTGAGATGGAAGGCATGCCCATGCCCATCTCTTCGAGCTCGCGCTTCTGGTGATCTGTGTAGAACTCGAGAACATCGAGCACAGCCTGCGGGTCCTTGGCATAGTCCTCCCGGGTGATGGCTGATTTCGTGAGCAACTTGCTCCATTGTTCGGGCATGCCCTGGCAGAAAAGATGGGAAGCCGCGTCCGACCACCAAGAAAGCAAATAAAACGCACGGTGAAAGCGCCAGAGATGGGATCAAATCCGACGTGTACCTTGTGCACGAAATTTGTCGGGTTGCTGACGCCCATCAACGGGCTCCGGGAGTAAATGTCGTCTTGCCAGCTGTAGAGTTCCTCATCATTTTTCAAGGCAAGATGGTATCGCTTGTCTTTGGTTTCGAGCAGCAGACAATAAGGCTTCAGATCTACTCGTTCGATATTGGTTATATCCTGCAACATGATCGCGCTTTGTGGTGCGGAAGACTAACGGCGTACAAACATGAGCGAACGAGCGATCGTGCGCCGATCCTACACCACGCACCTCGGTCTTGTGTATAGTTAGCGTATCTCCTTTCAAGACGAGCCATTTCCTCAAGAACATGAAGCTGGCGAAACCCTCCTCCTTCAAGCTGACCATGCCGTTCCGAATGATTTGAGAGTTCATGGATGCGTCTGAATACCGAATTGGAGATCCGCCGATACCGGTGTAGTCTGAAGCGTAGGATGAGCTGGATGAAAAGGATGGGTTGTAGCTCGAATTTTGGCGCGCGTTGTTTGGAACGGGAGAGTCGGCTGGTCGGCGCAGAGGTGCCTGTGGAGCAGGCCTAGAAGGCGTCAAGTTCGCGGCGGCAACGTTGAAGGCCATCGTCCATTCAGAAATTCAGACAGCAAGCGCACAAGGCTGAAGGCGTAATCAGCAGATTCGCTTCGATGGATGGTCGTTGGCTCTGCTCGTGATGTCGAACAGCCAACTTGGAAGATCAAAACGATGGAGGAGGGCGTTGTTGGAGAAGTCGCGGCTCAGCTTCGGGTGTACCCGCCAACAAAAAAACATATCACCACGGTAACAGAACGAACGTATGTACTTGTAATGATTCAGTGAGCCGCGTCTACATTCTTTTCTGTTCTGGCACACGACGCCTCCCCGTGGGGTGACGATGATCCCTGGAACCACGCTCAACGATTCCTTGTTGCCCTGTGGGTAGGTGAGTCACGAGTCGAACAAAACGTCGCGAAAAAAAAAACACTTGCTTGTAAGTGAACCGTTTCTTCGTGTGTGCAAATTCACCGAGTTTGTGGCCAATCATGTCCTGGGTGACCGCCACCGGGACATAGTCTTTTCCGTTGTGCACTAAAAATCGGACGCTGTGCAGTCCAAGTCAAAAGGCAATGGACTCAACGGTTCAACCTACTCACCCAACAAAATTGGGTAGAATAGTGCACGCTCGTGCGTTTGTTCGTATGGGCACATTGTCCTCCAACGCTTGTTTCAGGTTCGAAAAGGCCACAAAGTAGGGACCTGTCATAAAGCTATAGAACCGACCGCAAGACCTATTCACAAAGGCCGACCTTTCCAAGCTGACCTGCCTGACCGCAAAACGAGTGATGGTTGCATCGCGTACATACAAGTGATTGCCAAGACACTATAGTCCTATTTGACCTTGTACAAATAAATATAAACAAGTTGTGCAGAATCTGTCCAAGCCAACTTTTTCTTTACACACACCGCTGACAAGGATATAATATAAATTACTTCTTCATCATACTGATCACGGCCTCAAAACTCCCATAAAAGTAGATCCACATCGGCATCTAGATCATAGACCTCAGTATCGCCGCAATGCAGTTCATCGTGCAACCATACGTACATCCTATTTGAATCGGCGTGTAAGACAGGCCACCACCCTTTGCCGTCACCGCGAGGAAGACTGGGACAATGTCCCCTGAGTTGACATGGCGGGTCGTGATGGGGCAGGCGAACCGAAACGCGTCGTAGCACTGATCAGGGATGTAGTGGACGACGAGCGCGACGCCCCCCATTTATACCACTTGCGCGTGTTCCCGTGCGTTTGAGGAAGCGAAGGTGTAGGTATACCTCCCAACCCATATTGCGATTGCAGAGCACCAAAGGCTGCAGCATAGTCTTTCTGTGGGGGAGCGTGCATAGTAGAGTGGGCAGCAGGGAGAGATGAACGGGGTTTGTTGGTCATGGCAAGTGCTGTATTAATAGACTAGACGGGATGTGAATGTGAGGGGATTAGCTGAAATCTCGGACAGCGCTTTTATGATGTCTGATGAGCAGGCTCTGTTAGCCGTCGATGCATCACCTTTATACCTGCACGCTGAACTGATGCCGTCGATCAAGGGCGCAGTAATTTTGGGGTGTGTTGTCCATGCACAGGTTGTGCTGTGCTAGTCGAGTCAGAGTGACCGACACGCGTTACAGTCGATTGCTTTTGGAGTTGACATGTTTGGCTACTCTTCGGCCACAATAGCTCTCCATTACGGAGGAATCAATAAGCCAGCTTCAGCTGTTTCTGGAAATTGAGATGGGAAAACCTCAGAATAAGGTTAAGAAATACAATCGTGTGAGTCAGAGAGGCATGGAGCCGAGATGATCGTGACTAGGCCGTGAGATTCGAAATTCATCAGTGATGATTAATGGTTCGTCACCCCAGGTGTCTATCACAAGGAACAAGGTTCAGTACTCAGCAATGGTACTTACATAGTACAATATTCACATTGCGCAGTTATTGTGGCTCCAGAGTGGCGTGTACTAGAGGAGCCACCTCCGATAGTAAAGAGACGCCGAGTCACGTTGCCACGTAAAACGATGTCCCAATCGGGTTCCAGTGTGCTCCGGTGCATCGATTGATCAACACAAAGGCGATGCGGGTGTATCTCACGACAGCAGTACGATTATGAAACTGCGGTGTGTGTTCGCAGTCTCACGGCTCCAATCGCGATCCACCCTCTGCAAAGATGCATCAGTCTTCAAAACTCACATGTCATACAAGTCTTGATAACACAGATACAGCGTGATGAACGGGGGGCTGGGACCATCCCCTACCCACGAGAATCAACGATCACAACGTGTCTTCAGACCCAAATATAACCGAGGAGGGAGATCAGACGGTGCAGCTGCAACGCAGCATTGAGCGCCAACACATCCACACACATTTACACGCACCTCGATTTCGCCGTCGCCATCTTACGATACGCTCCGCACGCTGCCACACAGTGACAGAATCCTTTGCCATTGCCTCCCAGTCATCAATGTTTTGAGTGCCCTTTAACACGACGACGCAGATATCCCGGATATCGTGTTTCTCGAGATGTTCCCTCGTACGGGGTATCACCGAGGAATCACAAGCATCTCGAGTCTGGGGCTCTGTCGAAGGATCGTCGCAAGTGTCATGAGTGCCATGTCGACATTTCGAGGCAACCAGGATCGAAACGACACGTGGGTCAACAGGGGCAGATGTTCGATCCCGAGAGACAGCCAAAGTGCCCAAGGACTCACGATATCGAGGTGAGATAGGTTGACGAAAACAGGATGGTTCTGTAACACGGATTTGTGGCGTGGAGGAAGGAGAGACAAGATGTTGGTGGAGAGAAAGGTAAGCGGGAGAGAGGAGACGAGCTTGCTGAGGTCAGCGGTGCCATCTTGCGGAAGAGTCTAGAGAGCGAGGCTCTCTACCCCGGAGCACACGGTCAAAAGTTGGATCGCCAGACTAAGATGGATAGATTGACCGATGCAGAGTCCCTTGACGTAAGACTTTGCGAACTCGGGTGGACGATCTGTGAGTGCGGCGAGAAATTGGAAAGCATAGTAGAACGACTGTCTTGTACACAAAGGGCTCGATCCTGAATAGACATGATATGGAGACAGTGTGAGACTAGAAGCTGGCTCACCAGGTCTTCACACGAGATGCAACGAGCATCGGACGGCACGAAACTCTCCGAGTTGAAGTTCGAGCTGCCAGTAAGAATATCTCCCTCTCGAGCTCTGGTGGAAGAACAGGGGCTGGTCCACGGTCCCCACTTACTGACGCTGGCTCGGCTGCTGACATGGCTTAGCACTCAGCGGCCTGTCTCACCGTACTGTGGACTTGAATAATCGGATGAGGGTAGGCACACATCTAAGTTGATGGTGCGCGCGTTTACATACCATTGACTCGCGATCAGAACTCCGCCAAAAAAACACCTCCCAAAGACAAGTTCCATTGGACTTGGGGACCCAGCGTGCTGCTTTCTCTTCGTACAATGTATTTGCTCCTCTCTCCCTTCGCCCACCTAAGCCAAGTAGCCGCCTTGATCCACATTGTATCCTTAGACTCAATCAAGGGGAGTGCACTGTTCATTGTCTGACGTCTCAGTGGTCCAAACTCGGAACGTAATGACGATGACAACGAGTGAATGTGTCGAGCGACTGATTGACTCAGCATCTTTCGTGACATACTATTCATGATCAATGGTATCGGTGCCGCCGCAGGGATGCGTATTCCATCGGCACGCCCAATAAAAACGTCAGGTGAGCTGCTCTCTTGCAAACCCATCTCTGAACACCCATCTCAACTTGTAGAATCGAATCCACCCAAACTTGAACCATGAAAAAGACATTTCTCAGATTTGTCGTCGAACAATGGTCTACCGTGCCCCCTGTCGAAAGCGCAGATCTGACAGGAAAGACCGTGGTCGTCGTCGGTGCCAACACGGGCATCGGCTTTGAAGCCGCGACACATTTTTCCCGTATGAATCCTGCCAAACTCATTCTCGCCTGCCGCAGCGAGAGCAAGGGTGTGTCTGCCGTTTCTGGTGAGTCCCCGTCCTTGTCCATTTCCTATCTCAAACTCGCTTCTAGAAATTGAAAAGGCGGGATTCAAGTCGTGCGAAGTATGGACAGTCGACCTTGCCGATTTTTCTTCCGTGATCCGTTTCGCGGAGAGGTTTCAACGGGAGTGTGACCGTCTAGACATATTGGTCATGAACGCAGGGGTACTGCCGTGGAGGTACGAGGAAACGGTGGATGGCTGGGAATCAAGGTTTGTTCCTCTGTCTGTCGGGGTGCGTCCGCTGATGCTGTGGAGGACTTAGTCTTCAGGTGAACTATCTCGGTACTGCCCTCGTGTCTTTGCTGCTCCTCCCTCGACTTGTCGACACTGGGAAGAAATTTGGACGTACATCCCGCTTGGTGATTGTCGCCAGTGGCGTCCACTACTTGGCGAATCCCCCAGATGATGTCAAGCGGTCATCTAACCCAGTAGCGAGGCTCAGCAGCCAAAATTATAGAGATTATACGTGAGCGTCGAATCCTTTTTTTTTTTGGAAATGTATAGTTTACGAAGAAACGCCAAGGTCAATGCGCCGTCGTTACTATGAGACGAAACGTGAGATTCAATTCCTTGATCCTTTTGCGCACTTGCTTATCGTTTGACTTTACATCTCACTAGTCTTGAGCGTGCTCTTTGCACGGGCGTTGCAGCACAGACTGCAGTCCATCACGCCAGTGACAGTGAACGCTGTCGACCCGGGCTACTGCTATTCCAGTCTGAGACGCAGCGTGCGAGGTACGCTCGCGAGCATCATGAATGCCATCATGGAGACGTGTCTCGCCTGGACGTCTGAGCAGGGAAGTCGTCAGCTCGTATACGCTGCCATTGGCAGGCGGGACGACGAGGATCGCATGAAGGGCGCATATATTAGCTTGGCGGCAGTTGCAGAGCCGTCTGATTTCGTGATTAGTGCGGAAGGCAAGGAAATGCAAGATAACCTTTGGGTGCGTATCCATGTCATGATGTGAGTAAATGCATGATTGATTAACGGAGCTGTAGAGAGAGACAATTGAGACATTAAAGAAGGAAGCGCCGCAGCTCGAGGTGATCGTGCGGGAGTACCTTGTTGAAAGCCCATGATCATGTCGCATTCACCTGATTCCTGATTGCGGTCAGCACTACGAATGACTACTAAATAGGAATGTTTCTTACCACCATGTGTTCTATGAAAGCTGTAGGATGGTGACCGTTAAACATGATGCACACTCGGCATCCTTGTACTGTGTTATACGTTACGAAATGGTAGTAGTTATAATCTCACGCCAATTGAATTCGCGTTTGACTCGCCGGAGGCCATTCAGTTGATCATGGACGATTCGCCACAAAACATATACGCAAAGTGTCTACCAAACAGTCGTGGATATCCCCTCTGGTTTCCGGAACCAAGTACCACCCTCCCACAGTCCTATCAACAGGATGGTCTCCAAATTGGCGACGTCGGGATCGTCAGTCCATCGGGCAGGTTCGATGTCCTCTTCAACATTTCTCTATCTCCCCAGCACGCTCTTCACCAGCGTCACCGTGGGCTCCTTGCCACATTCAAGTTTGACCCGATCGCGATTGATATTGATCAAGAAGTCGATGTCAGATCCAATGCTGACCCTCCACATTCGGTCATCACTTCCCCTGGCACAACACGTGTTCCCACTGGCAACCAGTCCTCACCAAGGTGAGTGTGTATGCATGCATGTCAAATAATTATCGATTCTCCCGTGCAAAGAACCGACAATTACGAGTTTGTTGCCACTTCCGCATCTGGCGCTATCCTTATACTCCCAGATGGTGCGACGTGTCACGACCTCTTGTCCAAGGAGCGCTTTCGCACCGTCGCAATGGAGCACGCTTTTGACTGGTACGAAATGGCCAGGGAACGCTATGGTGAAACAATCAACGCCTGCTCGCTCTACTTGATCACCGGCTTTTACAAAGCCCGTTCTTGGTCCATTGCATCATACCACGACCCTGC
Organism: Hemileccinum impolitum; assembly: GCA_003316335.1. Lineage (NCBI taxonomy): Eukaryota > Fungi > Basidiomycota > Agaricomycetes > Boletales > Boletaceae > Hemileccinum > Hemileccinum impolitum. The sequence goes on along the minus strand of QFEQ01001260.1, from coordinate 6,139 downwards.
CAGCCTCGAACTGAAAAACGATCGACGCATCAAGGTGACAGCAGAGGAAAGCACACAAGGTACACGTGGCATTAGGAGGCACTGGGAGTGTACGTTTCCCGTCCATTGTCGCGACGGTCCTAGGAGTAACCACAATGGGAACGTTAACCAAACGGTCTACATCAGTGGGTTCAGGATTGCAGTCAGGGACGATGTACTCCAATGGTGGACTCGGGTGCCTGTGGTCGAACCTGTGCCTGCTATTTCAGGTCGTAAGCACCGATGTTGTCTTGCAAAGTTTCTGAAGAGGGCGTTTGGCAAGAAACATCGTCCGCGTGGGGCCAAGACTATCGACCATGTACCAGCATTATCCCCGGTGGGTCATCATTTGACTCATTGCTACGTGTGAATGACCAAGCATGGGACTAGCCCTTTCACCCGTCTGATGCCATCAACCGATTCCTGCTCAACCAAGTTAGTGCGCAGAGTTGTCAAACGCGACATAATGGTGGACTTCTGAGCTTCTTTTCGTCAGGACCCCGATGCTTTGGTGGCAGTCACCCACGATAGTCAATGGATGGCCATGGTAGAGAATGTTTGTTCCCATATGTTTATATCGTGTTGTTCTTAGATTTGATCTTGTTCTATAGGGAGAGGTGACGTCGGAAGACCTGAGGCAGGAAGGATGGCTTGAGCAATTTTTGTTGGAAAATTACTCGCTGGCCTCTCAATCCAGGAATAGTAAGTGTCGGAGAACTACGAGCATATGCCATTAGTGATCCTCTTCCTTCTCAGATGCTGTGTATTTGCAACATAAAGGGTGAGTCCTCTTACTCACATGGGTTCGAATGAACATTGCTGAAAATGCTGTGTTCGTAGTTGTCATTTCGTCATTCAGATTCAGAAGATGCTCAAAGATCGATAAAGAGGAGTCAGGTATCCACCACAAAACTACATGTGATACCTGGCAGCGATGGCATCCTACGCCTTCTACTCAGGAGTTGCAGGTCATCATTTCACGTATGTGCCCGTAGGTTAATGAGGTCATAGACAATTGATGGGTGAGGGTCATCACACAGGTATTCGGGCCGAGAACATTGCCACTGGTTTGGGGAGAATGCCCATTGGGTTTTGTATTCTCATCGAGTTCAATGGAACTCAAAGGAAAACAAAGAGTAAGCCAGTGCGGGTCAGTGATAGTGTCATTGAATGGGATGATGTGATCGTGTTGTAAGATCATTCTTGTTTGTCCTCTGCTTGCTAACGCTCTTGGTTTGGAGACCATTGGAAATATCCAGTAAGGTCCAGCTCTCAGTTTGTGCACCTTTCGAGGTGTCTCCGATGCTGGGGAGGGGAGAACTTCTTCACACTGGCACACTCGAAGGAACCATCGATGAATGGAATAACGGCACCCCATGTAAGCATCATTTTTTATTTGTGTGCGACTGAATACTCAATCATGGCGTAGTGGTACCATTCTATCCCAGCAAAGACGCAAATACGCTGGGCGGTTCGCTCCTCGTCACTGTCGAACGCCGCGCTCTCAACCCTCTCGAAATTGCTTCTTCTGCAGATAACACAGATGTATGCCAGCCCACACGTCCAGGAATGCCGTTTCCTTTGCTAACGATTTGCAGCTGGACTATCAACTATCTTCAGAGCTTGCCCAACAAACAGATCTGGGACACGATTCTCTCCTCCGTTATCAGCATGACCCAATCCAAGAAAACATTGACATCTCCATGCAGCACTTTGAACGCGCTCGAACCATGTGTCCTCCCGATCATCCGTGTCACTTTGCTGTACTCCGCAACTTGGGCACAGCGCACTTGCTACATTACCAGATAAACAGCACCGATCCTAACCTCGACTCAGCCATCTCACTGCATCGACAAGCACTCGAGTGGTGTCCATCTGGTCACCCAGATCGACCTGCAACGTTGGTGTATCTGGCGCAAGCACTCATATACCGCTATGAGAGCCAGGGATGTGAGGAATCCATAGGATGCGAAATTGAGAGATTCATGGCGGAGGTGCGGGGTGTTTGTTCCGTGGATAGCCATGAGCACCGAGCTGCGAGACTCGTGCTTCAAACATGTGCACGATGCAGAGTTGAGAGCAACATGTGCTCGGCCAACCTTGATGAGCTCGTCTGGGAGCTGAACTTGGCTGCCCAAGAACCTCCATCGGACGGATTCGACCGACCGCAGAAGATGTATAACCTAGGGGTGGTACTGCTGAAACGGTACGAGCTATGCGGCGACATTGGTGACCTCGACAAGTCGATTGCGATAAACGAGGAGGCCATAGAACTGATGGCGGTTGGCCACCCCCATCGGACCAGGATCATCGCCTGCCTTTGCGTATCGCTTACAATGATCCCCGAACACCCTCATCACGTTGCCGACCTCGAAAAGTGCATTTTTATAAGTGAATCAGCTTTGCGATGGGTAACGGAAACCAACATCGACCGACCCAGCATACACGTCAGCCTCGGTTTTTCACTCCTGAGGCACTTTGGATATACGCATGACCTCGTCGGCCTCGAAAAGTACATCTCCATAAGCGGTGCAGCTTTGCAATGCGCAGAACAATCCAATGTCGATCGCGCCCATATCCTCATTAATCTCGGTATTTCCTTGCTGATGCGCTTCCAACTTTCCGGCGATCATGCTGACATCAACAAATCAATCGTGACGCTCCGGAAAGGATGCCAGCTGGTGCCGAGCGACGATCCAGACCTGCCTAGGATGCTCGTGAGTCTGGGGTGTGCACACCTATGGCGCTTTGTACATGTGGACGCGCGTGCGGACCTCGACTGTGCAATCATTGCCATGGAGCGTGTGTCACAATTGACGTCGAAGAGTCATCCCGACCTACCGGGTATGCTCGTTGACCTCGGTGTGGCATTGCAGAAACGCTTTGAACGCTGGGGTAACACTTCGGACCTTGATAATTCGATCGCCGTTCACGAGGAGGCGGCACGGCTCGCGGTGGAGTTTGGGTCTGTAGGGGCTGCATTCTCGTTTGAGGGTGCAGACTGAGACGTATAGGGAACTGGGGCCAATCATTAGTGACTCTGTGTTGAACATCATTCAAGATGGACTACCTTATCTTATCCTACATAGTGTACATTACTATATTTAGTATATACTTGTAAACCTATATAAGATACAAACTCAGCATCTGAGTTTGAATAGACTCTTTAACCACCATCATCATTGCTAACCAGCAATCTCAACCTTAACACTTAGCAATGGTAAGCAGCATATTGCCACCTCTGTAGTGTAGTGTTTCAAACACTGTGGTGTGGCATGCATGCTCTAGCTGTTGTATGGTGTGGGTTATAGTGCATGTGTCCATGTTGATGTTGGAATAAGTCATTCTGACATTCCAGAGTCTTTCTGACTTTCCAATGTCAGTTCTGGAGCTTCTGAAGATTCTAGAATTGCTATAAGTACCTCCTGTACTTCTGGAGTTTCCAGAGTTTCCAGAACTCCTTCTGATTGGAAAGACTGTGCTATTTACATTAGTAAATACTTTAGTACACCATCCATGATTAGATAACATATGGTGCAAAGTCACACCATCCTAGATCAGATGATCTAGAGAGTTGTACCATTCTCTTTCTTCATTCTTTTATTGGTTAGAATGGTACAGAATATGATAGAACATTTGTTCTTGTATATGTTATGGTCTGCAATGATGATCTTGACAAGAAATATGGAGATGAGAAGATGGTGGGTATCAGTGTTGACGTCGACGAGAATGATGAGGTTGAGGTTGAATATTGGTATGGTGATGGAGACAATATGATATAGCATGCAAAGAGCCCCTTTAAACAGAGGGCAAGGCTGGCAAGAAGAAAGAAGTAGTACCACTGAGTTGTAGGCACTGTAGACAGTGGGTGGAACGAAGTGAATAGGACTAAAGTATGAGGTAATTACAAAGGAGGTTTATATAGTGGCAACCAAGTACTTTAGGGCAAGTATCTGAGTCTGAATTAAGTCTAGGGCAGGCAAAGATAAGAAAGTGATGGAAGGTTCTGGAAGAAAAGAAGAAGACAGAAATAAATGTGGGAGAAAGATAAGAAACATGAGGTATGACATCATTGATGATGTTATGGATCTAGCCTCAGGTTATGTGAACATTCCCGTGGTCATGTGCACTTGGTCATGTGACTTTGGAAATAGAAATTGACTAAGGTAAAACATTGCTCAGTGATGCTAGATATATGAGTGAAGGAGAAAAGAATAAAATAGGGGCGTATGTATGCCCAAACTATAACAGTATATGAATCAGTATATAGATGTAAATATCATGTACCCCTATATAAGATCAATCTTTAGGATCATCTTATCTCTAATGAGTTCACTCTTGATTCATTCTATCATTTGAAACCATACTGATCTCGAGATGGTTGAATGAGGAAGACAACAATAAGGA
>QFEQ01001255.1:391-21588 GCA_003316335.1 Hemileccinum impolitum | reverse complement strand
ATATTGAGCAGCCTCTCCATTCCCCGTAACGTATCCAGACACATTTCTGGTTCAGGGCCAGATAGCCAATTCACCAAGCGATCATCCAGCATGTAATGACGACGCAGAAACGAGTCGTCGAGGACTTCAAGGATGGCGCGAGAAGCATCGATGATTACCTGGAAGTCGGATTCGAGTCGAATGAGAGAGTGCTGTCCGACTTTCCTGACGCGCCTGGTGGTGGAATATCGAGCTGTAGTATTTCGAATGTGCTCCGCAGCTGGTACGATGGAGCGCAGGATGCTCTTCGCAGAATCCATAGAGTCAGTCACCTCCAAGTTGATAGCCTCAAGGTTTATGTAGCTGGGTGTCTCGGAAAAGGGCCACATGCTGTATACGTATGTATCGTCCATGCAACTATACAGCACATTGATCTTCGATTTTCGCAGTTCTGATCCAGCAATCATAGGGCTCCTTGTGAATAATCTCACCATTGCAGTAGCCTGAATGCAAACACCAGCGAAGGATTATTCGAATTCGGAGCAGCGTGACCATGATTGTGCCACCGCTCGGACTGACTAAATTCTTGGTATGCTGTGGAAACATGTCTGATTCAACAATAACACAGTATACGTGTAATACAGAGCAAAACTTGAATAGTAACGTCTTGTCGTCGGCTGCCATCAACTACGACCAGTCGAAAGTGCTGATGCCAAGCACACCATGATGATAGGTCCGATTATCTCAAGGCAAATCTCTGAAGCCCATCAAATATTCCATGATCTGGAATGCAGCCTACAAAATCGATGGCATACAATCAGCCATTGCCACATCACTGGAGCTGAAGTAAGGTCACGCGCAGACCGACGATACTTACCACGGGTGCAAACTGCGGTACCATGTGTCCGCTGAGAACAACCTCGTAATACGTCAAATTACGTTCCGAATGCATGGTCCCGTATGCGCCGACACCATCCACAACGAAACTATCTTTTGCAATCGGAGTCTGGAAGCCTTGTAGTCCGTTCCCTGTACAAAACGCGTCGTTAGAAACAAAACTGTATCTATATCGTTGGCGAGTCAACACGTACACGTCATGCTTTTGCGCAAACGACGGCTCAGAGATTGCATCAGGTCGAACACAGCGGGAATGTCAAACTTACTTCTGAATCGCGATACGAGTCCTAGATAATGTTTGTCACCACACGACTCCGAACAAACAGAAACTATCACAATAACATACCCTCCAGAAATCAATACGAAATCAGCCAGCCCATGCACGATCACGGTCCGCACACTCTTCTCAATCACATTCGGGAGGACTGTAAAAACAGGCGGTAAGCTCTGGTCTCCATCAGGAAACACATCAATGTTCGAGCAAATGACCCATTCCGTGTCCACCGGGGCGTGGATCGCTTCTTTGACTTCTGTACGGTCGAAATAGATGGGTGACTGTATGGCACCTCTGCATCTTCATGTCAGTCTGCTGTTTTCACAAATGGTGCAAGAAAAGCGTACGGGAAGCCGAGGACGTCCCACAGCATCGGATACTGTTCTTTCCAACGTAAGTTTTCTGATGCCCGATGGTACGTTAATACTTGCCGTATCCCAGATACGATACATGTCGAACGCCGGGTTAATTATCAATGCCGCATTGAGGATGTCTGTCCACACGTCGCATCCATCTGCAAATTCAGTGGAGCCCCCCGGGAGAGGAAGGAGTCCTGTCGGCGGGTACTTCACATAGGTGGAGGCATAGCTGGTGTAGTTGCAAGTGGCAGCTTTGTTATCGAGGTAATCTAGAAAGGTTTGGCTGATGGGAGTTAGAGTGCAATAGGGAAAGCTACGATCATCTCACTTGAACGAAAATAGCCCTTCATATTTGTGTACAAAGTCCACCGCAGGGATCTCTTCCTGCACGACATCCCACGAAAGTGATGCTGGAGGATATCGCTTAGCACATTTAAACATGGATATACTTACAACCGACGAGTACGTACGATCGCTGATCCAAATCCCCTGAAGGGAAAGATCCAAAAGAGTCGGATTCTCATAGATATAGTTTGCAATGTCTAGCGAAAGGTCAGTCTTGTTTCCAAGCGTCCTCATCCCACAACTTACAAGGAACATAATAACCGGCATACTAGCCGAACCACAATCCTTCAGTTGCACATTCTGCCAGAACAGGACACTACACTCACACTCTCGCCTGTAAGCCAGAGTTTCTTTCCCTTTAGTTCAGAGAATACTTCGAGGAACTGTTGCATAAATCCAACGAGTTGTTCAGCGAGTTGGTCCTCGTTCTCGATATTTGGAACTCCTTGTGAGAAACCAGTGCCGATAGGCTGCTCGACCCAGAGAACGGAAGAGAGGTTTGTCCAGCTGTATTCATTCACCGTGGGTTTTGCTTGCCCCCAGGACCATGAAAAGGGCTGAGTGACGATATTAGCATCTAGAGTGGCACTGGCATAGATGATACAGACCCCGTTCTCTTGGAGGAGTCCATTGAGAGCAGAACATCCGGGACCACCGTTCGTCCTAAACCAAGATCTAGTCCACACTCTCTGACTGGAATACCCACCCCGTACCAAAAGATGATGTCATCAAGGTTCCCATCGGGACCCGGAGGGAAGAACCAGAAGAAGAGCTAGATGAATATATATATATCAACATCCAGCCGACTCGACTTCAATGTTGCAGTCGTCATACTTTGCGAGTCTCATCCGGTTTATCACTGATGGGCAGCAGACCAGCCCAACTGGGTCCAACATCAAAGTCGACGAGGGGAAGGGCACTCCCATCGACCCAGAACTCTAACAGGATCATAGACAACATAAATCGAACTGATAATAACCGTGAACTAGAAACGCAAACACACCGGATGCCTTTGGATTCGTGAATGTGATGTTTTGAATGCCGGTCCGTTTGGCGTCGGCTGAGCGAGAGGGGACAGGTCCAAGAACACGCTGTGCTGCTCGTGCTTGGCGCATCCTCACTTCCTCCTTGGGCATTATCCGCGCTCCCACAGCTGTAGCGACCGCGAGAAACGCTACAAGTGCAGCGGAAAGTACAACCATCTTGAGGTTATTGGTGAGGTAGTGGAATGCAGATCTGGACTATGAGTCAAGTTGAACTTGAAGGTGGATAACGCCGTGAAAATAGCCTGAGAAATACCCAGGTATCCTGCGGCTCAGGATAATATAAGTACTGATTGGTGGCCAATCAGCTCGTAACTTTGTCCCGAACAACTACCCAACGGGGACCCCACGAAGCCCAAGTAACGTTAAATACCGACCCGGGCCGGACCCCATGCCACGTCTGCTTCGCAGATCGGAGTCACCCAAAGAACTAAGCACGCGGTTGTAAGTACCACGCCAGTTTGTCCCATGTCTATCACCAAATGTAGACGCGTAAGCGAGCGGCCTCACAGAGCATTCGTGTGATTTGAGGACATTCTTCTTCGTCCTTAGCAGAATGTATAATAGGTAATCTTCGTTGGATACGGAATAGAACGCGGGGAATGACAAGGCTTGGGAACAGATAAATGCCACCTTGTGATGCTTTCCTCGTCTCACGGGCGATGTCGAAAAGTCTTGCACCAACGGAATTACGAGCGAAAAATCCCCAGTTTCACTGATTTGAATGGCTAGGCCAACTCTAGACATTCGTCCTCGTCACCGATAAATCATTGGACAGTCCGTGGACATAATCGCGTTGCGCGATCCTGAAGCAAGGATAAGGTATCCGAAGACGAGCTGAACGCAACCTTTGATACTCAAGAACTTCATCGTTGTGCTGCAATTTGAAGGGGCGTTTCGCCACGCATGTTGCGCATTAAGGGTTGCACCCGACGTCAAAATGAGTGTCCTTGTAATTTCCATGAAAACCGAACTATCAAGTGATCATGCAGTAACGCGTCTCCGTTGAGATTGAGAACGTACATGTCGCTGACAAGCAAGTAGACTGTAGACCATCTGAGTAAGTAGACCATCTCGACTCTCTTCACGACTGAGGCTTGTAATACTGCAAGTAAGATCCTCTTCGGGAGTCGAACACCCCGCGAAAACAGATATTCTGAGAAGAAATGCTCCTAACATCGAGGTGCAGTGAACAGCAAGTCGGTAGGAAGGGACGCTCTCGGAGGTGTCGAGAACGGAAGAGTGTAACAAGAGATATTGCACAACAGCACAGAGGCCTCGAGACACAGCGATGCAGATGGGCTGCTCATTGAAAACTATTGAGCAAAAGGGTCGCAGCCAGCGTTAACAAGCACTCACATAGCTGAAAGACATTTATGTTCATTGTCCGCCCGGACATGCACGCTGGCTTCTTTACAGATGAAGAAAGGGATCATTGATTCAGCGAACAGGATCGCAGAGGGTAATGTCATAGATCGCGAAGTGCGAAGTCCCACCACCTCGATCGTCTGTCTTGGAAGGGTACATCAAGTCCACCATAGCAAGATCGTGTCCCGTAGTTATGATGCCTCCTCCTTTGACATCGCTTGGCCTCTTGAATCCATGGCCGAGATCTGGATTCACAAGAAGCGGATATTTCGCCTTGTCGATCCAAGTCAGCCAGACGCACAGATAAGGTATATCCGTGCCTAGTGTCAGGACGCTTCACAAGAACATTCTGAGGTGGGATGCCCTCGTGAACAAATCCCTGTTGATGGAGAGTCAACTCATGCTCCCTGACCTTGTCACGGACCATCCGCTGCTCAGCGTTGTCGACAATCTTCAGGCCCAGTACCCAGTCCGATCCCTCAAGTGACTCCATTGCGATGGCAGACCAGCCACAAAAAAGTACATTGTAGTGACCAAGGAGCGCGGGAGCTCCACCAATAACTGCAGACACCAGATGAGCGTCCTTCGAGTGTGTTTGAACGAATTCGACAAGTATTCGCTTCTTGTCATGAATGCGCATGTAGAGAAGGCTGCCGCCGTCCATCCGGCGAAGGTACTTGTATTCGCAAGTCTTGGTTGGCATAGTGGTTGTATCGTACTGCGTGACCCACGGGAAGCAGGTATCCACAAGTGGCTGGGAGGTGGTGTTCTCATAATGTTCCTTCAAGGCAGTGGCAGAGTTCTTCAACGCTCCAAACATCTTCGCACAGCGGATCTGCATGTCGATATCCGTTCGGCGATAGAACAGTAGCAGGATGGGTCCCAGAATGTTCACGCCGAACTCCGTCAGCATGGAGACGCGAATCCCAGGACAGGTCCTACCACCAGATCAGAGGGGCTGAGGCGGGATAGTAGGAAAGCGTAACATACATTGTAGAATATGTGAATGGGAGCGTACTAACCTATAATCCCATGGCAACCAGGTGGTACGCAGCTGCCTGGAGATGTGGATCCCCCCTGGAAGCGCCGAAGTCCTTCTTCGCCTCAGAAATGAGGTACCGACGCGTGCGTCTCCGTCAGTCATGTATTCGGCCACTTCAACCTTTGCTTCCGTCAGGCTCATGCCGTACTCTCTCATACATGTCCGAAACTGCATCCTCAGATCCTTTTCATCCGGAGAGAACTGGCACATGCACCGAGACAGCTTCAAGATGAACCTGATGTCCTCGTCACTCGGTTGGTAGGCTTCGCATTGAGAAACAAAGGTGGCGAAAATGCGATGTGTGAGAACGAGCGGGAAAGGGCCTTGGTTTTCGACCGGTCAACCACAGCAGATATGCGGTTCACGGTTCTTTTCGTAGTACTCCTGGAAATTGAAGGGCATCGCGATTATCGATGGAGTTTGCAGTGAGTGAGTCGAAAAGTCGTGTCGGATGCGTTTGTTCGCTTCAAAAGGATCTTTGAGATATGCGCGTTTTTCACTTGTAGCGGAGCCAATGAAGCTAGGGCGTTCAGCGCCCGGCTCGACGACTACACGCAGCTTCTGAAAAAATGGAACATCATTGAAAACCATCTCCACCGACTCAGTCCTTCGCAGAAGTCGACCCGATCCTAGAGCACTAAGATGCTCGTGAAGCTCGGCCTCTTCGATTACTGAAATCTTGTACAGGTTCAAGCGATGAGGGGATAGACCGTCAAAGTCAATACCGACCGTATCCTGCCTTAATCGCAAATTTGAGGTCGACGACACTGGTCTTAATTGATGTTTGGATTCGAATGCAGTTTGCGGGATCATCCCCTCGGAACCAACAGTAAACCGGCAACAATAGCTTGAAGCTCTCTGGATACGGAAAGGATAATTATAATTTGTTGAGGTCAAGTTCGAATCACTTGTGTCACATACCAACAGTGAGGCGGAGTGGCTCGTCGGGAAGGAATGGCATGAAAATAGCGGATAGCTTCTGCGGATCCTGTAAAGGTGTTTCCAGACTGTTGATAGCGCAAGCGCTAAGAGCATCTTTAAGGCTGCCATCTTTGCCGTATGAGTGAAACTTCGTAAATAGTGAGGTCATCCGGATCTATATCACGAAAGGCCGGTTTCTTGTTCTTGATGGCTGCGACAGCCTTGGAACTTGAAATTTCCACGAAGATGATGTTACCGTTCATATCACTGCGCACCTAGCACGTGAGGATCATGTCTGGGACAACGGCGACAAGGGGGCTCAGTCACCCTTAAACCTGGAAAGCGAAGTTGGTTGTCAAAAGTCAGAACAGTGGATAATAACGCACTAGAATCGGGTCCCTTGACTGTGATAAGAAAATCCTCTTCCCCCTCACTAAAAAGATTGAATAGTCTGGTGCGTGAATCAACGCACAATCTGTCTTCCAATAATAACCGCTTGAGCTGATCTTTGATGCGTTCACTTGGGTGGAGAAGAGCTTCAGACCTCAGGTGTCCTTTCTTTATAATCTCTTTGAGAATTCCTACCATGACAGTCTCCGTCTTGGAAATCTTGCCGGAAAGGTCGTGTAAGAATCATTGCCGTAGACCCAACACTCGAGTGTGAGTATCCCTGCTGTGCAAGTGTCTGGGCGTGAGTTCTGCGGCTGGGCTCGGAAACACCCGTGACAACCAGTACGCGTAGGCAGGATCAGACTACGAGATTGTGTTCGGGCTCACTAACTTGGTGTGTTGTTGAGAGATGTGTGAAGGCTCATGTTGACGCAAAAACATTACGATAATGAACAAAACTTGTGTATCACGATCAGTGAACATTGGGTAAGCACGCCATCATAAAGGTCCTGTTGCATCTCAAGGCAAGTCTCTGAAGCCCATCAAGTACTCCATTATCTGGAATGCGGCCTAGAGCGAAACAAACATGATCAGCCATTGCCACATCGCGGATCGAACTGAAACAAAGACGCGTTGCAAGACCAAGACACTCACCACAGGTGCAAACTGCGGTACCATGTGTCCGCTGAGAGCAACTTCATAATACGTCAACCCACGCTCTGAATGCATGCTACCGTATGCGCCGACACCATCAACAATGAAACTATCGTTGGTGATCGGAGTCTGGAACCCTTGTAGTCCATTCCCTGTAAAAAATGCGTCGTTAGAAACAAAACTGTATCTCATCGTTGGCGAGTCAACACGTACACGTCATGCTTTTGCGCAAACGACGGCTCAGAGATTGCATCAGGTCGAACACAGCGGGAATGTCAAACTTACTTCTGAATCGCGATACGAGTCCTAGATAATGTTTATCACACGACTCCGAACAGAGCGAAACTATTACAATGACATACCCTTCATAGATCAATACGAAATCCGCCAGCCCGTGCACGATCACAGTCCGCACATTCTTCTCGATCACATTCGGGAGGACTGTGAAAGCAGGCGGCAAGCTCTGGTCTCCATCAGGAAACACGTTGATGTTTGAGCACTCGGCCCAATCTGTGTCAACTGGCGCATGGATCGCTTCTTTGACTTCTCTGCGGTTGAAATAAATGGGTGATTGTGCTTGCGGGAAGGAACCTCTGCATCTTCAAGTCAGTTTGCAGTTTTCATAAGTAGAGCGAGAAGGACCATACGGGGAGCCAAGAACATCCCACAGGATCGGATACTGTTCTTTTCACCGTCAGTTTCCTGATGCCTGATGGTACATCAATACTTGCCGTGTCCCAGATACGATAGATGTTGAACGCCGGGTTAATTATCAATGCAGCATTGAAAATGTCTGTCCAAACGTCGCATCCATCTGCAAATTCAGTGGAGCCCCCCGGGAGAGGAAGGAGTCCTGTCGGCGGGTACTTCAAATAGGTGGACACATAGTTGGTGTACTTGCAGGCAGCGGCTTTGTCATCGAGGTAGTCTAGAAAGGTTTGGCTGATGCGAGTCAGAGTGCAATAAAGGAAGTTAACATGCTCATCTTACTTGAACGAAAACAAGCCTTCATATTTGTGTACAAAGTCAACTGCAGGAATCTCCTCTTGCACGACATCCCAGGAAACCGATGCTGGACATGTCGTTCAGCACATTCAAACATGGATATACTTGCAACCGACGAGTACGTACGATCGCTGATCCAAATTCCCTGAAGGGAAAGATCCAAAAGAGTCGGATTCTCGTAGATATAGTTTGCAATGTCTAGTGAACCAGTGAGTCTTGTTTCCAAACGCTCTCATTCTGCAACTTACAAGGAATATAAGTGCCGGCGTACTGACAAACCAACAATCCTTCAGTTGCCATTCCACCACCAAAAAGAAGACAATACACTCACACTTTCGCCTGTAAGCCAGAGTTTCTTTCCTTTTAGTTCAGAGAATACTTCGAGGAACTGTTGCATAAATCCAACGAGTTGTTCAGCGAGTTGGTCCTCGTTCTCGATATTTGGAATTCCTTGTGAGAAACCAGTGCCGACGGGCTGCTCGACCCAGAGAACGGAAGAGAGGTTTGTCCAGCTGTATTCATTCACCGTGGGTTTTGCTTGTCCCAAGGACCATGAAAAGGGCTAAGTGACGACATTAGTACCTGGAATGGCATTGGGATGGATGATACCGACTCCATTCTCTTGGAGGAGTCCTTCGAGAGAAGAACATCCGGGGCCACCGTTTGTCCTAAACAGAGATCTAGTTCACAACTGTCAAATGGAATCTCCACCCCGTACCAAAATATGAAGTCATCAATGCTCCCATCGGGACCTGGAGGGAAGAACCAGAAGAAGAGCTAGATGAAAAAAGATCAACATCCCACGAATGTGATTCAAAAGTGTCGCCATACCTTCCGAGTCTCATCTGGTTGATCGCTAATAGGCAGCAGACCAGCCCAACTGGGTCCAACATCAAAGTCAACGAAGGGAAGTGCACTCCCGTTGACCCAGAACTCTAACAGGATCATAGACAACATAAATCGGAACTGAAAGTAACTATCAACTAGAAACGCAAACGCACCAGATGCCTTTGGATTCGTGAATGTGATGTTTTGAATGCCGGTTCGCTTGGCGTTGGCTGAGCGGGAGGAGGCAGGTCCAAAAACATGTTGCCATCGCTTTGCAGCCTCTGCTTGACGCGTTCTCACCTCCTCCATGGGCATTATCCGCGCTCCCACAGTACTAGCGACCGCGAGAAATGCTGCGAGTGTGGCGGAAAGTGCGACCATCTTCAAGGGATAGATTCGCTTGCAGTGACACACCGGTAGTTATTGGTAATAGTCTGTGAGGTGGCAGAATGTAGATCTGAACTGTTTGCACTTGAATGCGGATGGGCGTGGTGGTAATAGAAACGCCCCAGGACTCGGATGTTGCAGCGCAGGGTAATATTAGTATCGGCGGCCAATTTTTGGACGCGAACAACTACCCGATGCGAATCCAACAGCCACAACGTGACGTCTGCGAAGCAGACGAGTAACGTTATCTTCTTCGAAGGCCAACTTGAATGGAAGCTCTGACTTGTACTGTCAGAACGGCGGCGTGCAGAGCCTCGACTGTAGGTACTAAGTAGTGCGTACTGTTGGCCTCTTGAAAGCAGACTATCGATGAGCAGAAGACAGCGATGAGTCCTGGACTAAAGGACTAAGCGGATTGTGATTGTGTGCCGAGTCGCACTCAGCCCTGATCTGGAATGAGACTCGGACACAAGTATCTTCTGTACACCATAGCGACCCACCAAGGTAGTCCGGTGGAATGACATCGGTCGCCAAACCTTTGCGTGCAGAAAAGTTCCAGACATGATGTAAGCGTGTAAGTGGGGTCATGACGTACACCCATCTAACACCGGTTGTGTGACTTAGTATACTGAAAGTTCTGTATCAAAATCAGTACGAAAAACAGCACCTAGTTCTATTGTTCTATGACAATACCAAAGACACTCAACACCTCAGTGAGAAAGTAAAGGCACTAAGCAAGCCCTAACGAAATATTCGTGAAATCTTCTATCCTTGGTCAATTCTGGATGAAACGTCGTGAGTAGATGGTTTCCCTGGTGGATGGCTACTATTCCTCGCGGATCATCTTCGTCATCCAGAGGCATAATGCCTTCTGACTTTGGGACAATGCCAAGAGGCAGACGGGCAATGACGCGTATTGGGGGCTGGTCGGGCGATGAGTGCAATGATTTAATGACCTGGTGATTGTTTGATGCGACTGATACATAGCACATAGGGGTAGTAGCGACATACAGGTGCACGGATGAAAATGCCGGTGAAACTATCTTGCGGGTTTTGCAACCCTTCGACAATTAATGATGCCTCGAAAGAGTCCACCTAAAGAAAAAAAGTTCAAGCCGTGCGACGATACAATAGTGTGACGAACCTGCGTGCCCCAACCGTTGCGTGCAACCGTAAGGGTCATTCCGCCCAACTGCTCCTGTCCACCCCTTTTAGGGTTCTCTATAGTCTCGGCCAGAAGGATGGCACCGGCGCAGGTACCCCAGATCGGTTTTGTTTTGGAGAACTCTCTGAGGGGCTGTAAAAGTCCGGCGAGCTTGGCGAGAAGGGCGATCGTGGTCGACTCTGCGGGAGTGTCAGAAAGGAATGCATCGGCGGTACAAGAGCACTTTCCTCCACCTGGGATGATCAAGCCGTCACATTTTGCAAGGTCATCAGGAGTGCGAACTAGGAGCGGTGAAACCTTGATCGGCGAGGATATTTTCCGGAGAGCAGACTCGTGCTCTGCGAAAGCTCCTTGAAGAGCTGGTGAATGGATTGTCAGAAATATCTCCTACAGAAAAGGGGACGATGCCTGCCCAGTATACCGACGACCGCATTGCCCTGCATGATAGTTAATGTTAATGTTCACGCTCGACCGACGCTAAGAGACAGACGAGAATCGGAACGTACTGAAAATGAGAACGGGAGGAGCAAACGTCCCGGCTTTGCTGACTCAACGTCGGGCCGACCGGAAGTACCGTGTGAACTTGTTACGATGACTAATGCATAGCGCCCGCTTTTTGCATCTTTTACCTTGACCACTACGTCCCCTCTCCATGTCTGAACTCGACGCTGACCTCTACGGTGGTAAGGATTTCGTGGTTCCCGTCCTACTTGGCATACCTGACATTTCCTTGTCAGATCTCTACGGAAACGACGAAGCCGACTTCGCGTCTGCTGTCGAGTCGCATGAGCTGAAAACGGAAGAACTCAAAACAGAGATACCTTTAGAAACATCGGCTTCAGCGGCTGCAAAACCTTCCGAGGTCAAGCAAGAGTCAAAAGGGATCATTATTGCTTCCCAACCCCAGTCAGAACACATCGAATCTTATGTCGACCACACCGCAACGTCGGCCGAATCTGGCCCTGCGCAAAATGCGCCACAGCAGATTCCCACGTATCAGCAACCGTCGGATTATGCACTAGACGTTTCGCACGCCGGTTCGTATGACCGCTCTCATATGCCCGAGCGCAGCATACGGCCCTCGGAAATGAAAGATGAAGGGTGAGTTATTGCAATTCTCTGACTAATCATGGAAGTTAGTGCTTTCCTGTGCTGCGCTCGTCGATATTCTGGGTTGTCACCAAGTAAAAGTGTAGTCGGTCTATGCTCGTCTCGCCTAGCTACTCGGAAGTCTGTCGACTAGGACTAGGCTAGCTCTAGCGTACAGTCTAGTCTAAACTAGACTAACAACCCTCAGAGACAGTAGTGTCCTCTTCATTTCTCCTCTGTCATAACGTCTCCTGTCCTTTACAGATAACTAATAGCAACTTTTGCTTTCTCCATATCCACATCGTCTACGGCGTTCATCCCTGTCAACGATTTGCGCGTGCCAAACTCGGTTTACTATCTATAGCAAGATGTTCATTGGCGGGCTCAACTGGGATACAACCGATGGTACTTACATTGTCATTAATCTCGCTGTACGTTCAGTAGTACTAAAATTAGCGTCTTTCCGTACCAGACTCTCTCAGGAACTACTTTTCGCAGTTCGGTAAGGTAGATGCATGTACAATCATGCGCGATGCAGCTGGACGGTCACGGTGTTTCGCCTTCTTGACATTTGAAGATCCAGCGAGCGTTAACGCCGTGATGGTACGGGAGCACTTTCTGGATGGCAAGATTGTACGTACATTGCTGTATTTACTATGTGGATTACATCTGCTCATACCTGTCGATGTCAAGATCGATCCCAAACGGGCAATACCCAGACAGGAGCATCAACGGGCGACCAAGTTGTTCATTGGTGGTCTTGCAGGCAGCGTGACGTCTGAATCTATGCGGGATTTCTTCTCTCAGTTTGGCAAGGTCATCGATTCGACAGTCATGCTTGATCGTGAAACGGGACGGAGTAAAGGCTTTGGCTTTGTTTCCTTTGAGGATACCAACGTCCAGCCTTTCCTTGGTTTTGGTAACTTACAAATTGATGGTAAACTGGTCAGCTTTAGCACATTATCTCGCCTGAGGCGATTGCTGACTTTGTGACTCTCCAGATTGACGTTAAATTGGCCCAGCCGCGATATCAACGAGACCACTTCCAGGAGGACGGCACACAACAGCAATTCGCAGGGCCCCGCACTAGCGCCGGTGGGAACGGGGTAGTGGCGAGCAGTGGTTTCACCGCACAGACGGGTGGTGCCGTCAATTTTCCTGCTGTTCAAGCCAACGCCGGTCCCATGGGTGGGACTGCGGGCAACACGCCATTCGACCCACAGGCGCTGGCACAACTATACACAAGGATGTTCCAGATGGCAGGCGCGGGCGGCATGATGGGCGGTATGGGTATGAATCCAATGATGGGAGGCATGAGCGGGGGAATGGGTGCCGGTGCGTACGGTGGCGGAATGGTAGGCATGGGCAGAGGAATGGGTGGTGGAATGGGCGGTGGAATGGGAAGTGGGGGAATGGGCGGTGGCAGCAGTCCTGGGATGGGAGGTGGAATGGGGAGAGGAGGGCAGGGGATGATGCAGGGTGGCACTCCGACTGGTCCAAGTGGTTTGGGTCCCAACGTTCCCCGCGGCCCTAGGGGTGCTCAGGGAGGTGCAAGCGGACCCGGTGGGCCCAGTGTAGGGCCTCAGCGTGCTGGCCAGCGTGGTCAGCACAGCTACCACCCGTACGCACGTTCGTGATTGTCGTTCACTGGCGTTCATCTCAAAACCCATCCGGCGCCTTTTGTGCCAATATGGTGAAACCATGGTAGCGTGCGTTTATTGCCATCCATCGTTTTCGTCTTTTCTTAATCTTATAACGTATGGTGTCGTTTCTTTTATGTGACACATGTACAATATAGAATGTTTTGATTTCGAAAGGCAGTCATATATACTCTTGTTTTATTGCATGTGTGGCGATGCTCTTGCCAGTGCTTCGAATCATGGTGGGCGACAACTCGGAGGGCAGCTTGCTTAGCGGTCGGCTATTCTCACACATCTTTTTTGACAAGCTACACGTTCATTCCGGGGCTCGTCGGAAACCGCATAAAATGCCCCCGCACGTCGACGTCGTCGTCGTTTTTCGGGCGGCCTCAAAACGGACACTGTTATCCAAGGAGCAAATACGAAAAGACGCAGCAAGAACGGAACGACAATATACAGCCCTCATTAATACGCTCAGTCGCGCAGGTCTCAAGGCAGTCGGACGCCGTGGCGAGAATCAAGGCCAGTTGCTCGTCCTGGTCGCCTGTCCACATGATCTCCTCGTTCGATTAGTTCACCGCGAAAGGTCCGTCCAAGTTCTCGTGCCAGGCTAATCTCAGGTCTTTCAATCACGTCTCTGTATCCCAACGTTAGATATTCCGACTTTTTATATGGCCTCCCTATGTCGAAGTTGCCTTCCGCAGAAGCAGACTTCGACTCGGCCCCGCTCTCTTCTGCAGATCGCGTGCGACTCGTGCATGCCTATCTCACATCGACCCCACATGATGGTGGTCTAGGAATCATACCAGGTTGCAGAGAATGGAACCTCGTCCAATCCGTCATGGCACTCCACGACCATGAATTCAACGATCAATGGATACGAATGTGGACTCGACATAGGATAGCTTCGATGGAACTCGAAAAAGTGCGAGATCAGGTATGTGTTCCGTATAATCTCGTTTGTTCCATAGTGAAGCTGACCAAGGAGGCCAGTTTGGCGACTCCGTCGCCCTCTATTTCTTCTTTCTGATGGCATACACACGCGCACTCATTTTCCCCTCGGTGCTCGGGGTTATTTTTTATTTCTTTGGCACACCATATTCTGTGATCTATTCCACCCTTCTATTCATATGGTCCGTTGTGTTTGTCGAATGGTGGCGCCTTCAAGAACGTATCCTATCTGTTCGATGGTGTACACGTGGATCATTCCGCGTGGAGAACCGTAGGGCAGACTTCATCCCCGGTTTACCCTGGTGGAGGAAAGAGGGGAGAAAGATGGCGAGCGTGCCCGTCATATTGCTGTTCGCGAGCGTCCTCGCCGTCATTTTGACGGGCGTATTTATGCTGGAGGCGTTCGTAACTCAGCTGTATGATGGTCCTGGCCATCGCATTGTGGTAAGTTGTCTCTGCTCGGGCCATGCTTCAAACTCTGATCCTCTCCCAAAGGCTTTTGGTCCAACTCTTCTTTTCACAGCACTGGTACCACAACTGCTTGGAGTGTACAAGGCCAGTGCTAAGCGGTATACGGACTGGGAGAATCACGCACACCAATCCAGCCACGCAAGTTCCTTCAGCATCAAATTGTTTACTATGTCTGCTATCAACGCTTATCTCGGTCTTGCACTCTCTGCATTCGTCTACGTCCCATTCGGAGACAGGGTGATGTCCCTTGTTCACTACTACCTCTTCTCTGGCCCGCAGGGAGGAACAGCTGCAATCCTCGACAAGCTGAACTTCAATATAAACAATACCCTCAAGTCTACGTTGGGAGCTTGGGGACCAACGACGCAAGCAAAGACAGGAGATGTAACAACGCAGGCTCTCTTTGAAGCGGACACTATTCGTGCACGACTCAAGCTCAATCCTTCGCGGCTACAAGAGCAGATGTTTGCGTTCACGGTCACCAATCAGGTAATCGATAACCTCACAGACGTTATCTTACCGTTCATAATGCGAGGGATCGGTTCGTTCCGCGCTGGAAAAGGGTTCAGAAATGGGAGCGGGAAAGGGCTTGGGAAGAAGAAACGGGTTGCGTTTGATGACGAACCAGCCAGACAACCTCACGACGATGTACGGACACGAGAAGAGCGCGAATTCTTGGAGACTGTGCGAAGCGAAGTATCCCTTCCCGAATATGACACGTTCGACGACTATAGCGAGATGGTGACCCAATTTGGCTACGTGGCGCTGTGGTCGACGATATGGCCTCTGGCACCTCTCATGTCGCTCCTGAACAATCATATCGAAGTACGCTCGGATGCGTTCAAGATTGCGGTGCATGTAAAACGACCAATTCCGTTGCGCACCGACACGATTGGTCCATGGCTTGAGTCCCTCTCGTTCCTGGCATGGCTCTCTGCGCTAACGAACTCTGCGCTGGTGTACATGTTCCGTATGCCGGCCAACGGTTTAGCCATAGAGCACGAGAGTAACCTTCCGGAGGACCAGGTGTATGCAGCGACAAAGGAGTTACTCCTCTCGGCGTTCTTGGTCGCACTTCTCGCCTCGCATGTGTATTTTGTGCTACGCGCGGTTGTGAGACGGGCGCTCGAGCTAGCGATATGGAGAGGGAGCACGGAAATGAAGGAGTCAGATCGGGTGGAGCGGGAGATCAAGGAAAAGTACCTCGCGCAGTGTCCCGCGACCCCGCTGCAGAGTGAGCGCGATTCGCAGGAGCCGATTGAAGACAAGGATAATTGGGCATCTTTTTGGGCTGCCGACGAGGGACTGGAAGAGATTCGGAAACTGGACAAGGATGCATGAGTGTCTCGGCCACCGGCGCTGCCCGGGCCTGCCCATATGTTTTGTGTTCAGTGTCGCTGTTTGGTCGCGAACTTACATTGCGAGTGGTATCGTTGTGCTTGGGTAAATACTTTTTTGCTATGATTGTCGTTTTTCGTACTCGTAATCACGCTGTCCGTGGCATGGTACACATTGGGTCCTTGCTTTCAACATACGTACCATGTTACACGACGTTTTCTCTCAGCATGTACATGGTACTTCAAGTTAGTACGCCATTTCCTTGGAAGAGCACAATATGAACCTCGCCACGATCTGTCACTGGTTGAACGTTGAGCATAGAATTATAATGCCATGTGCAGTGTCACTTTTTCTCGTTGCAGTGGAAAATGGGATCCTGGTAGTCCAAGCCATCGATGGATCGACCGGCCCCGATGATGTGTCTTCACCATTCCAGTCTCTTGGTGGGTGTTCCATTCGAATGTAAAGGATAAACCTGAATTGCTGAGATGCCTGCCAGGCAGCTTTCGTGAATGCTGTCGTCTCAGGTCTGACGAGAATCAATGCCTTGTCCTCATTGTGGACTCAACGCCGACAACAAACCATCGATCCATTTCGCGGCGACCGAGGACCTCTCTCCGTGGTGGGATATCTATGTCGTGGGGGGTGCGACTGCTGAGGAGGATCTTATTTGCAGCATTACAAGCCCCAGTCGTGAAACAAGTCGAGATGGACTTTCTCACCAGCAAACGAGCCAACGTGCACGTTCTTCAATCCCAACGGAGACGCATTGCTGTATGCTTCTATGCAGCCACCTCATAGATTGGTATGCTTGGAAATTGCGAGTAGGCTTATTGACGTCTGGTGCAACCCCATAGCGCGCAATATGGCGGAACGCTCCTCCAAATCGCAGCACAACGATAAAGTCGTTGACCACGTTCAGCTCGTCTTATCCTTGCTGCAGGATCGTGCAATGCAATTATCGACGTTATGCCTGCCCATACGCAACCCGGATGGGTTCAATGTCCAACCAGAGAAGGTCATGTGGGTTGTCCAACAGCTTATCAGTGACGAAGGCGAATGTCTGGCGTTGGCAAGGACTTTCATCGATGAAACTGAGGACCTTTTCGTCTGTAATTCCGTAGATGCATGACTTTTCGACGTCGCCGTAAGGGGAGAAAAAGCTTCATAAGGTGGCGTTTCTCTGTTCCCAACTTATCAGTCAACTGAGTAATGATCCTCAGGCTAACCAGTACTGACCAAGTACTGACCATCGGCTACCAGCCAACCAGTTTACTGATGCAAGCCTTGCCATTCCCCGGAGCAAATATGTCCTATGCCGTATCCAATGAAGATCACCTATGCTAAGGTCAACGGACGAAGATGAATGTCTTCATGTCACCCGAATGCTCTGCAAGGTCTCACACACCCGCTCATTTATGCGTTTACGCTTGATGATAGAAACTGCACGAGTGCAAAGCTTCGGCGACCGCATAACGCGTACAACTGCGTGCTGAGTCATTTGACCCTGGGCCTGCGCCGCAATCAGTGGCCCATTGGTGACCTCATCGATCATCACTGTATTATGTCAATGATCGCTGGAGTCTTCTCCTAGGCCGGAACGACTGTTACTTTTACTCATCAAAAGTCTGCTTTTGGGAGGCTGATTATCGTCTAAGCTACGGTCTATGGTAACTTGAACCTCAGCTCCGGCGGCTAGTATCCGCGCTCGAGGTTGCCAGTGTACGTCCCATCTCCCGCATCAGAGCTTCCATTGGTCTTTGAAAAGATAACGTGCTTTGCAAACGTTGGCCTCGTGGTCCGCATCAAGTCGTTGTTCGGGATTAAAAGTCACAGGTTGGCCGCCGATCAACCGCCGGTACTAATACCATTCTGAGCTGCTGTACTAGGCTATCCTGGGGCGTTTCTATTGCCATCATCCGCCTTCCAACTTGAAGACAACGTTGCTCGTCTTCTTTGCAGGCTCACTGTGACCTCATGCTAGTGGGGTCCGACCTATCAGGTAGTTGTTGGGACCGAAAGTTACAAGTTCCGACTAATATTATCCTGAGCTGCAGTACCACTAGGCTATCCTGGGGCGTTTCCATTTCTACGCCGCTATCCGCCTTCAAGATATGTAACGTTACTCGTCTGCTTCCAAGACAGTCGGGTCCGCGTCGGGTAGTTGTTCGGGACCAAAAGTTACAAGCTGCCAGTCACGGTGGCCACCGATACTTATATTATGCTGAGCTGGAGCATGTGGGGCGTTTCCATTGCCACGGCTATCCACCTTCACGCTCAACAGTTCATATCTACATTCTACGACCAATAACACCAGCGTATCACTTGCAGCGCACCTGTCCTACCAAGATGGTCGGACTTTCCTCCGCATTCGTAGCGTCTCTCGCGGTCGCTAGTACTGTGGGAGCGCGGATCATACCCGAAGAGGTGAGGATGCATCAAGCAGAAGCAGCACAACGTATTCTTGGACCTATCCCCTCCGACATCAAACGAACCGGCGTTAAGAACATCACATTCACGAATCCCAAGGCATCCGGTATGTTTGTGTTTGTAATTGGTGGTGATCAATTCTGATTTATGTTGTCTATGATCCTGTTAGAGTTCTGGGTCGACGGGAGTGCCATTCCCTTCGTTGACTTTGATGTTGGACCCAGTTGGGCTGGTCTGCTGCCCATCAGTGGCAAAGTGGGTGAGACTCGCAAGGTACGGGGATCGCAACTTTGTAATCGAGTTAGCGGGATGTTGATCTTTTTTTATATCTAGCTCTTCTTCTGGTTCTTCCCTCCAGGTCCCGATGGGAACCTTGATGACATCATCTTTTGGTACGGGGTGGGTCTTTTAGTCAGAGTGTATGAACTAGACTTGGTTTAGGACGAACGGTGGTCCTGGATGTTCTGCTCTCAATGGACTCCTCCAAGAGAACGGGGTCTGTATCATCCATGCCCGTGCCATTCCAGATGCTGATGTCGTCACTCAGCCCTTTTCATGGTCCTGGGGGCAAGCAAAACCCACGGTGAATGAATACAGCTGGACAAACCTCTCTTCCGTTCTCTGGGTCGAGCAGCCTGTCGGCACTGGTTTCTCACAAGGAGTTCCAAATATCGAGAACGAGGACCAACTCGCTGAACAACTCGTTGGATTTATGCAACAGTTCCTCGAAGTATTCTCTGAACTAAAAGGAAAGAAACTCTGGCTTACAGGCGAGAGTGTGAGTGTAGTGTCCTTTTTCTGGCAGAATATGCAACTGAAGGATTGTGGTTCGGCTAGTATGCCGGTTATTATGTTCCTTGTAAGTTGTGGGATGAGGACGCTTGGAAACAAGACTGACCTTTCGCTAGACATTGCAAACTATATCCATGAGCATCCAAAACTCTTGGATCTTTCCCTTCAGGGAATTTGGATCGGTGATCGTATGTACTCGTCGGTTGTAAGTATATCCATGTTTGAAGGTGCTGAGTGATATTGTCCAGCATCGGTTTCGTGGAATGTCGTGCAACAACGGATCCCCGCAGTTGACTTTGTACACAAATACGAAGGCCTGTTTTCATTCAAGTAAGACGATCATCTTAGCTTCTTTTATTCTGTTCTAACTCGCACTAGCCAAACATTTCTAGATTATCTTGATGATAAAGCTGCCGCCTGCAACTACGCCAACTATGTGTCCACCTATGTGAAGTACCCGCCGACAGGACTCCTTCCTCTTCCGGGGGGCTCCACTGAATTTGCAGATGGATGCGACGTGTGGACAGACATCCTCAATGCGGCATTGATAATTAACCCGGCGTTCGACATGTATCGTATCTGGGATACGGCAAGTATTGACGTGCCAACTAGCATCAGAAAACTGACGTTGAAAAGAACAGTATCCAATATTATGGAACGTCCTCGGCTTCCCGTACGTTTTTCTTGCCCCATTTATGAAAACAGCAAGCTGACAAAAAGATGCAGAGGTGCCGTACAATCACCCATCTATTTCGACCGCACAGAAGTCAAAGAAGCGATCCACGCTCCAGTGGACACGGAATGGGTCATTTGCGCGGATTTCAAGAACGTCAGCGTGTTTCCGAATGGAGACCACAGCCCACCGCCTGTTTTTACCGTCCTTCCGAATGTGATCGAGAACATGCCGACCGTGATTGTGCATGGGCTGGCTGATTTCGTATTGATTTCTGAAGGGTATGTCATTCTGACAGTTTTACTTTGTTCGTCGTCGTGTTATTGACGCGTGAGGATCATTGTCTAGGACTCGTATCGCGATTCAAAAGTAAGTTTGACATCTCCGCATTGTGAACCGGTTTTGATCCCTTGATACAACCTCTTCGCCATCGTTTGCGCAAAAGCATGACATGTACGTGTTGGCTCGCCGACGGTGTGAGATACCGTTTTGTTTCTAATGACACATTTTGTACAGGGAACAGGCTACAAGGCTTCCAGACTCCGATCAAGAAGTATAGTTTCATCGTTGATGGTGTTGGCGCATACGGGACCATGCATTCTGAACGTAATTTGACGTATTACGAGGTTGTTCTCAGCGGACACATGGTACCGCAGTTTGCACCTGTGGTGAGTATCGTCGGTCTGCACATTTCTTTGTTGCAGTTCGATCGCAGATCACGGTGTGGCAATGGCTGATCTTCTGGGATTTGTTTGTCTAGGCTGCATTCCAGATTATGAAGGATTTGATGGGCTTCAGAGACTCGGCATGAAATGATGGGATCTCTACCATCGTGCTTGGCATCAGCACTTTCGACTGGTTGGTAGTTGATGGTAGCCGACCACTGCACAATCTGCAGATGTCACTGTTCAAGTTTTGTTCTGTATTATATTCTGTATGACAGCGTATGTTTTTGTATGAGTTCTCAGATCCAGAGCGGTGAGTCCGAGCAGTGGGCCAGTGGCACTGCGATCATGATCAGCCTGCTCGGAATTTGAATAATCCTTCGCTGGTGTTTGCGTTCAGGCTACTGCAATGACCAGATTATTCACAAGGAGCCCTATAACTACTGGATCAGAACTGCGAAAATCGAAGATCAATGTGCTGTATAGCTGCA
>QFEQ01000155.1:211322-345552 GCA_003316335.1 Hemileccinum impolitum | reverse complement strand
AATCTACAGCATGCGCAGGATGCCATCAATGAATTTCATCATTCACATCCGTCCGCTCCTCGCCCCATTCAGGGCATTTCCAACACGCAATTCCTATCCTTGTTTTCTCCCTTCGGACCCTCCTACACAGAATTCACAGACTCGCGGTTGGACCTCGAATCTGGCGAATAGGGGAGAGTGTTATAGTTCAGGCCCGCATACACTATATTTTTCACTTTTTACCTTTCGCTCATATGCTTGCATCACTGAGCACCGTTTTACCTTAGTCAAATTCTCTTTCCAAGGTCACGTGATCGTTACACGTGACCACAGGAAACCTCACATGATCTATGTCTAGAACAAGTCACGTGACATGAGGCTAGACCTATGACATCATTGATGATGTCATACCTCATGCCCCTTATCTTTCTCTCACGATTACTTCCGTCTTCTTTCTAGAACGTTCCATGCCTTATCTTCACCTGCCCTCACTTAATTCAGACTCAGACAACCTGCCCTAAGGTAGTCGGTATACGTATATAAACCCCCTCCTGTAATCCCTCCTACCTTAGTCCTATTCACTTCGTTCCACCCACCTCAACTGGTGCCTGCAACCCAGTGGTACTACTCTTCCCTTCCTCTGCTAGCCTAGTCCTCTGCCAAGGGACTGTATATGTTATATCGTCTTCTCGCAATCACTGTACCGATCTTCCACCTGATTCTCGTCGTACTCGTCGACGTTGACACCGTTCACCGCCGTCTCCTCGTTTCTGTCTTTCTGGTCGAATCAGTCACCGTCCGTAACAGTCTCAGCCTTTTTCTTCATAAAAAAGAAAGATGGCAAACTCTGCCTGGTTCAGGACTACTGGAAATTAAATGCAATAACAGTCCGAAATTGCTATCCCCTCCTGCTCATCTTGGAGTTGATAGATAAGCTTAAAGAAGCAAAATACTTCATAAAGCTTGACATTTGATGGGGTTACAACAACATTCGAATGAAGGAAGGAGATGAATGGAAGGCAGCATTCCACACTAATTGAGGACTCTTTGAGCCATTAGTAATGTTCTTTGGACTTACCAATTCCCCGGCTACCTTCCAAACAATGATGAATCACCTGTTCCGAGATCTGATCAATCAAGGAAAGGTAGTCATTTATATGGATGATATCATGATCTTCACCAGTACCCTTAAGGAACATCAGAAGATCATCACAGAAGTACTCCAAATCCTCCGCGTGTTACAGTACCGGCTCATACATCACTATCTCTATCAGTTACCGGACTAACATTCTTTATCATATCGTTTTACCTTAGCAGATACGGGCACACACTAGACTCTGCCCCTATCCTTACCCTTGTCCCTGATTGGATCTTCCCACGGTTATCTCCGTTGATTGGGATGATCTAGATCTCTGCCACGATCCGATCTATGATAAGGTTCGGCATACACCTTCTCTTCCATTCCATTCCCATGCACGTGTACGCCTCACCCTCAGTTAATCTCCGCTTTACCTCGCCATAGCCATGCCTTCTACCACACCGCATGTTATCCACATGGACTACACCCTTTAGGTAGTACCCTCTACCCTAGTCACTTGTAACACTAGTCACTGTCACTACCGTAGTCTCTATATAAGCCCCAGGGACTACGATGGAGGATCCCTATCCTTTCATGGTGGTCTTTGGGGGATCATCCTTCGTTCTATAGGCACTAGCCCACCTACATATAAGTGGCTCCGCTCTCATCTCCGTTCGATCGCCCCACCGCTGAGTCCCTCGGGCATTGACGACGCCCCAAGCTCTCGCAATCGTCGCAACCTCAGTATAGGCATCGGCCATCCTGCCAAGAGTCAGGATAGCGCCATGTTCTAGTCTTCCGTCCTGGATGCCTATAACACTGCGACAATCATCTATACTTAAAACATACAAAATGCGAGTTTGAGCAACTTGAAATGGAATATTTGGGCCTCGTTGTTGGCCACAACACCATAAAAATGGATCTAGCCAAAGTAAAAGGAATCTTGGACTGGCCAACCCCAAAAACCCAAAAGGAACTACAAGGTTTCCTAGGGCTTCTAAACTTCTATCGAAGGTTTATAAGGGATTTTGCCAAACATGCTCGACCCCTAAACACCTTAACTTCCAAGAAAAAGGAGTTTATTTGGACCGATGAATGCCAAACCACCTTCAATGATCTAAAAGGAATGGTCACAATGGCACCGGTATTGGCAATGCCAAATGCAAACAATTCCTTTCGACTTGAAATGGATGGCTCAGGAATGGGCATTGGCGCTGTCCTTTCCCAAAGACAAGATGACTTATGGCATCCAGTCATATTCCTTTCTAAGTTATTGTCCAATGTGGAACGAAATTACCATGCCATGGACTTAGAAATGGCCACCATCATCTTTGCTCTGAAGGAATAGCATTATTACCTCCTTGACACCGCCACCCTGATCAAAATCTTAACCGATCACCAAAATCTTACCTATTTCCACCATCCCCAAGATCTCTCCCACCAGCAAGCACATTGGCAACAACTTCTCGCTGAACATTCCTACACCCTCACCCACCGCTCTGGCAAAAGCAATCCTGCTGATCCTCTGTCCCAGAGGCCAGACTTTGAAAAGGGGGTGGAAAACAATAACAAACAACAAATCTTACTCCCTGAATATGTGTTCTCATCTCCATTATCCCCAAAACATGTGTTCAACCCCGAACTCAGGTGTTGTGCCCAACCAAACTCGCCAAAAGGTGATGGAGCTGCAGTGTGTTCCACCTTTTCGGTGTCAAAACAACCAGAAGTAGACAATGTGATAGCGAACAAGTGCACCAGCGACCTACAGACAGTTGAGTCACTGGTAAACAAATTACAACACCAAAGAAAGAAATTTGCAACCAAAGGTCTAAAAGAAAAACTTCAATGGAATGAGAAAGAGGGAGTTCTTTTCTTCAAAGAACAACTCTATATTCCAAAGAACGAAGACCTAAGGGAAAGAATTATAAGCAATCATCATGATCATCCCACCGTGGGACATCTGGGAATCAAAGCCACAAAGGATCTTATTTACCAGAAGTACTACTAGCCTACAATTTGGAAAGATGTTGAAAGATATGTTAAAGGATGCAACAAATGTCAGAAAACAAAGACAAAGACAATCACATCACAAACTCCCCTTAACCCAAATGAAATCCCTTCTTCCCCCTAGGAAATCATTTCAGTAGATATAATCAGGCCTCTTTCAGAGTCACAAGAAAAAAATGCGGTATTAACAATTGTCGATCACTTCTCAAAAATGATCCGAATATTCCCGGTGGTAAATGACATCACCATGAAAGGAGTAGCTTTAATCTTTTGAGATCAAATCTTCAAACTCCACAGCATTCCTCAAAAGGTTATCTCCAATTGAGGACCCCAATTCATATCATCATTCATGAATGACCTATACAAGCTTCTTCAAATAGAAGGAAATCCCAGTACAACTTACCATCCACAAACTGATGGACAAACCGAATGGTACAATACTACGGTTGAACAATACCTTCAGCTGTATGCTAATCATCCTCAAAATGATTGGGTGGACTGGCTAGCCTTAGCAGAGTTTGCACACAACAATAAAAAAACCATTATGGGATTCTCCCCATTTGAACTCACCTCTGGTCAACAACCAACAATTAGAGGAGAAAGAAGAAAGGTCAGAAATGAATCGGCCCAAGAATTCGTTGCTTCCATGAAAAGTTCCTTCAAAATCACCAAGAAATTATTGGAACATGCCATGGAAGATATGAAGAAATATTATGATTGAAAAACAAGACCATCAATTGAATACAAACCTGGAGATTTGGTGCTTCTGGATGGTACCAATATCAGATCCGAACATCCATCAAAGAAGCTCAGAGATAAATGATATGGGCCTTTTAAAATAGAAGCCAAAGTTGGCACATTGTCTTACCATCTCAAGCTCGACTCCAAATGGAGAGCTATTCACCCAGTATTCAATGAATGTCTTCTTCACCCATACATCAAGGGATCATTTCCCACTCAACAAAAGGCTCCACCTCCACCCCCCAATCTCCTCAATGATGTGGAAGAACAAGAAATCCAAGAAATTCTCACCTCTCAAGAAAGACATAACAAGATAGAATTCCTTGTTGCTTGGAAAGGGTTCCCATCTGAAGAGAATGAATGGATTAGCAAAGATAAACTCCTGCATGCAAAAGAAGCAATTTGGGACTTCTATCAATCTCATCCAACTGCTCCCTGCTCATCTAAAAAGGTTCAAATGTGATTTTCAGCAGATGAACCTGACCCTCCTTGTTCTTGCCCTATATGTCGAAAGGAACCCATTCCTTCTCCTTCTTCTATGTTTTCCTCTTCCAATTTCCTCGAATTTCACAAAAGATACAATAAATTAGATAATTCCTATTTCAAAATTCCCCTCACTTCTACTAGTCATGTCGAGGACATCACTCCTTGAAAAGGGGGTAATGTCAGTACTCATTTTCACCTTACATAGTATCATGCATTCTATTAGTTTCTGGAACATTCCACAGCCTCATGTAGTACACATGTCATGGTCCATGCACATTTCTGTACTGTATATAAGTAGTGATATCTTGTACCCTATTCCTCACTCTTGGAATAGTATTTTCTTGCCCTGTAACTGTTCTCTTTGAGCAGCCAGAGTTTGAGCCCTTACAGAATTGCTATTGGTACCATTCATATTCGGTACCTTCGTATTCAAATTTCACTTTCCTTGTCCCCATCCACTAAAACTCAGGTTCGAAGTAATCATTCTATACGAGGGTAAGCTCGCGCAAAGCAGTTCAAGGGAGCCCGTGACACACCTCAAATAACCCATCACATTCGGGGCAGCGCACTTGACTCTCGCAGTGCAACTGTACTGCGAGAGCCTTGGCCCGTTCCAAAGCGCACAGGGCCTCTTCACAGAAAGCCCATACCCAGGTTGGGGGGATATCAAAGACGATGCAGAGAGTTTCAGGTAGTAGGTAATCGAGCCAATCAATTGTGATGGAATCCAGCGGCCGGCCATTTCCACACAGCCACAAGAGTGGCTGTGTGAATTTCTCCTTCCAACCGAAGTTGGGGTGGACTTCATCCAGACTCTCGAGCAGCTTGGCGAAGGAAGGATACGGGATGCATCGGTAGTGGTAGCGATACGTTGGCTGATGAATGATGTGGAAAGGGAAGTAATCCATCTCTCTGATAGTCTGCTCCGAATGTTCACCCACTGACAATTTATTTCCCAGCGCTCACGTTTTCCTGCGATTGTAGTCCCTGTCAGGAAGACCGAACTTAAATGTTGATCATGATGCATCGCCCACCACTATGCAGGAACAGAAATGGTCTCATCGGTGCGTCACCACTATGCAACAAATTTTTTCATAGCTCATTCAAATTCAGTATCAAGTTCCTATGTCACCCAAGTGATCGGACCTCAGGGCTGACGGCGAGACAAAAAGCCTCAAGCCTGATCCAGCTGACTGGTGATAGCATCCGTGCCCGGGCCGATGTAGCAAAATTCACTCAAATATAACACAAAATGTATTGGCTTGCCGCTTAGCTGGAACGGAGAATACCTCGTTGGTGCGTCACCCCTCCCAGATAAAATTATTCACATTGCCCAAGCTCTTCATCACCAAACCTCCTAACGCCAGCCGAGTCACATCTGATTTAAGGGCTGATGGTAAGAACAAAAACTTTGCCCCACCGCTTAGCAAGAACGGAGATCACACCAACCCCGTGTCAGCAAGCGAACGGATCTTTTCTGGGCCATTCCTTTCTATTGTCTCGGATCGGGTCTTCTGAAACTATGATACGTTACTCCTTGGTGCGTCCCGAAATCATCTCATATTAACAGCCTGGAGAGAAGGGCTCACTATGCCCAATGTCTTCCTCACCTGCTACCTTAGCCTCTATGTCTTTGCAATCGCAAAGCTCTGACCCGACATCGTCGTCTGCTGATTTACAAGGCTTTTCACGGCTGCCACTGGCGTTTCTTAGTCAAATGAACAGGAAGTCCAAGTCCTCAGGAGACGCCTCTGTGCCCTCGAAGCAGAGAATGCGCTGATCCATAGCAGGATCAGCAGGAAACCGTAAGTGAATTTGCAGTCCTTTGTATCACACCTACTACATTCCCCATTGGCAGCATCCAAACTTTGGTAAGGGAGGGGCGAGCTGTGCGACGGCTGGTCACTCTTGCAGAACCGATATCAGACATCATCGCAGAACACGATCGTCGGCAACTACGTCTTCGTGAAGACGGAGTCACTCTGGAGATTATCCAGGCTGAGTCTACACCGCAGTAAGTTTCGTTCGATTCAAAAAAACACTAACAATAATTACAGACAGGAACGTACATTCAACAATTTTCAAAAACTTATTTTTTGGTGCCCCACGGTGGCGAAATTGTTAGACATCGGGCAGTTTGATCTATATGCCTGCCGGGAGGTGAGTCAGTTCTAGTAAAAAAGTTCCTGACAGATGGCAGACTATCTTACAACTTGCACAGGTCCAGACGGGTGCCGATGGTGCCCGGGGGGATGATGCAGCTTCCTTGAAAGGCGAGGTCATCGAATGGATAACTGCGAGCATTGAACGCCCAGAGCCACCTCTGTCCGCTCGTGATAAGGAACAGCGCGGGATGAATCACATGGTCACCGGACGGCTCCTCTGTCCGGTTGACTATGACTGGGAGAGTGCAGAGTCAGTTTGAGACTATCTGACCCAGCGAATGACTTGTGAAGTGCTAACTATGCATGGGACAGTGTGCGCGCATGTATCCGAGAATTTGATCCAGAATTCCGTGTCACGGCATACAGCTGGCCTTTATTCCTCTATAAAAACTATGCGTATAACCCGAACTCATCTTCCCAGGGCTTATTCCAAAGTGATCTCCTCGTTAAGGTCAGTCTGTGTTCTTCTGGTGTAGATCTCGCTTTGAAATGTCAACTTCAGGCATTCAAATGTATTTTCACCTCGCCAAGTTCTGCTCGTCGTCACATCACAGGTGACAACCGTGACGCCCTTCAGCGCAATGTGCCACGTGCACGTACACATGTAGCGGATCTCCTCAGAATGAGAAGTGTGCAGCCACGAGCCATAGCATACATTGCAGTTCAGGTGTGAGCTTCCATTCATTGAAAAACGTTGTTTGGCTGACAGTTTGATAGCTTCGCTTTGCGCTGTCAAGCGCTTCCTCCTGGGCAGTGATAGACGAAGATTTCAACTACAAAACCTTCTACTGCAACATCATCAAGTACTTCGAAGCACCGAGCTCAACGGAAAAGTCTGCGGAAATCAAGAGCCTTCTTTTGTGGTGGAACCGGTAAGTCGGCACCAATCTGCTTGTTCCATTCATCTGACCCTCACCCTCACTCCAGCAATGTATTCGGCCGTCGAAACGTATCCGACTATCAACCCCTCCACCCTGAGTCTCTCTCTGTCGCACGTTCACGCAAGTAGTGTTCCATCTGTGCTCCAGAATCATTGTGTAGTAGTACAATTGTTATATAAAAGCTCAAGAAATAACAGATTTATTGGTTGCTAATTACATGAGGTGTGTACAAAAATGAGGCAGTGACTCCGAACTGACATTGGAACAATTATGAGGGGCGGTTGGCAAATGCTCGAATGTCGGCGTTGTTTGTGAAAGCATTGTACAGTACTGTACATAGCCCCTTATACCGAAACTTGGTATCGCTCTAGCCATTACAGCAAGAATGGGGGCCTGTTAAAGTACTCAGCATGAGAACGATTCACCTTATGTCGGAACTCGGTATCACTCTAGCCGTGACAGCAAGAATGGGGGCCTACTGGAATATTCAACGAGATGAGCACGATTTACCACTTACAAGAATGCTCCCAGAATCAGGCAAGGATAGACGATATCCTGGAGTAGGAGCGATCTGCTGATTTCGAGGAAGTGTTTGCCCCAAGGGTCAACGTAGCTGTACCGGTGAAAGGTGATAAAAGTTCCACGCAGTGGGCATGGAGGACAAGGTGTCGGAAGAGACAGCTTCGGAGTTTAATGTCGCCACCTGGTCATTAAAAATGAAAATAAAGTCGATGGGCCATGCTTGGCCCACGATAAGCTTTTTGGAGATGTTTGATCAACCTATGACGGAACCCGCACAAATGTCAACTTTGGTTAAAAATGGAGCAATTGTGAGTCGAAGGAAGCTATATAATGCGATATGATGGTATGTATTCAACCTCGGCTGATTGCGAGCAATGATGTCCAATATGCCAATTATTTTCTATATTTAATTCCTTGTAGCTCGCCAGTTTTTTCCGTGATGCATAGTCCAATGCAACCATGAGGCGCTAACAGTGATTTTCTGATTTGTCAGACGTACTCCAATCGTTTTGAAACCCGTTAATACTAAAGCGTTGATTGGCTGGGTGGAGACCCCATGCTCGTTCAATGTGGTGAACCACCGAGGAACGCTTAAGATGTTACTACTATGTGGCGCCACACCAATGCGGTGCCGTCGCACTGGAAACGGTTTGTGCGTTGAAACGTTGACCACTGGCAGGGAAACGTGTTGAACGGCGTCAACGTTAATACTGGCAGGTTAGATAGACCCCTTCAACTTGGGGCCCCCTCAGGCTGGCCACATCTCATCTACTTGCCGCTAGGTGAAGGGGTGGTTCAGGGTCACTTTCCGCCTTGGCCCAATGTCTGCGTCAGCATGGAGGCGATTGTTGATTCAATTGCTGAGACAATATCTCCAAGTCCTAGCATCTGGCATCCGAGAATTGTCACCTCGTAGGCTCATAAATCGCCTGCTTGTATTCCTGATCTCCTTCCGTCGGCGGACACATACAAATTCAAGCAGGTCAAGCCTCAGGCTCCACCAGTGTCGACTTGAAGACTCGGAACTACCTGTCTCATCAGCCTCCTCCACCCTGGGGAATGGGGTTGTCTGCGCCATGAATGCACCCTCGCCTGGACCTTCCAACACTCAGGAACATGGTCAGTCATCTCCCGTGGACCTGCCTTACACCAACGCAAGAAAGTCATCCAATCACCTTATTATATATTCTCCTGCCACGGTAAAGCGTTATTTGCGAGACTATATTCCATGGTTGACTGTTCGCAAGACTTTACTTCCTAGTTCTGTCAATCATGATGTACCTCAACTTATGGCTGACACTCTCCGCCGGACAAGTTCCAGCAACACTGTCCACACTCATCAGGGGAATCAGCCGAGTTTGGATATTCTTGTGCATTCATCTCACCTCCACAATCCGCTTCATCAAACATTCGACTTTGCAGTGGAGACAGCACCTAGAAACCTTGGGGTCCAACCATCTCCGCAGTCAGCCCACATCCACTTGAATACAAACAATGTGGAACCCCAGCGGAGCCTACCATATTCAATGCGATCTTCTTCCCCGCTTTCTGTCTTTCATGAATCTGACCACTCTCGAGATTCGATTGGGCGAGCGTCGTACCGAGAGCACCACGGCTTACCTCGTGGTCGAGCTGCAGCTCCCGACCAAGATGCATGTGGTTCTAATACATTCGGAACTGTCATTGTCGAACCGAGTTTGGCTGATCCAAATCGATTGAGGGAACCCACCGTCATGGGACTACGATTCTCCCCGATGTCGGTCAATGGTGTACTCCGATATGATAGCCGCAAGATCAGGTAGAGTCCATGGAATGTTCAATGGAGCCAGAGTTCATGGGATTATAGACCTCTATCCGGGGAGGACCACAGAATTCAGGCGATGTCTTACCAGTATCCCGAGACACCGTTCGTGCTATTCCTGCACGAGAAATTTGTTTTTCGTTTAATTCTTGCTTTTAGAGACGTCCCGGAGGGCTGGATGGCCTGCCGGCACCCAGAAGGTGCTCTTTACTTCGTGCATGTCCAGTCGGTTCGTGGATTTGACTTATATGATGATGTTGTATCTCAAACACGGATCCGTAGAAAACAATGACGGAAGTGAACATATGCGATGAAGAAATTCACGAGGATATTGAATACTTTAGAACCTTCTTGTTCTCGGAGCTGGAAACTGAAATCAAGAAACGAGACCTCACCGAATCCTTGAAAGTTGACAAAGTTCAGCTGGTTTTGGAACCTAAGCGAGACGAGTTCGGTGTCATGTGTTGTTATTACTTTGTCAATCCACCAACTCGGAGTCTGTTTTGGCTGGATGAATGGGATGGATATGAGATCTTCAAGGACTGTAGAGGCATCCTTTCGTCCCCTCACAAAGGTGAGCCTTGCGATATCGATCCCGGTGGGACTTCTCGACTGATTTTTCCAATTCACTAGGACTTGCTATCCAGGCACAGTATTGGTGCGCTACATACGTGAGCCATTTGTTGTAGTACAATGGTGTTCATGAACCTGACTGCCTATCATCCAGTCAGTCATATGATGCATGGACGATCTAAAGCGATTCCAGGAGCCACTGGGATCTCTACCCAAATTTCTGTGAGATTACTCAAGAGCTGAAAGATGAGGTAGTGGACATGATTCTACATGCTGCATGCGGTGAGTGCTTCACAACTGCAGTCGTATGTGCATTTAACAGCCAAAACTATAGACCATCTGACGTCGGATACGTCGTCATCCCCACTGAGTCCCGAAGAACTGAAAAGTCACCTAGCCCTCGTTGATCGAATTGATCGTAGGTTGTATTTCGATCGCAGCCACTTACTTACTTTTCGTTTCGCCAGCCGAAAAGATGGGCAAGCGTGGGCACTGTTCGATCGTTATAGGTGAATTTGGCATATTTACTGGTTGACTGGAAGTTCACTAGTTGTCCACAGGTCGAGTCATGCGCGTATTTTGTAGGTGTCAATTACCATTTTGGACGCTTCTCAGCGTTCATAGTCGCAGATCATGCCTATTTCCTCAACTATCATGGGGAAGATTGCGCCCGCCTCAATTTTGACCAATCGGTCCATGGTTGGAGATACCACCCGTCATTGTTCATGACAATCTTTGCACCACTGTTATTCATGGCACCGGTGACCAACGTGCAGCTGCTGCACAGACTTTTTGTCGACGACATTGCACGAAAAGAGAAGTGGAATATGTTCGTCACTAAGCTGAACTCAAACCTGCAAGAAACCAGTGTGCTGGTAAGCAGGCCAAGTCTATAAATACTGAGTAAGAGATAACTGGTCAATTTCCAGGCAATTGTGCTTCTGAACGTTAACGTGGGGTTCCTTCCGAAACAATCGGGCATAGGGACTTCACCTCAGCAATACCTCAGTTATATGTCACTGGTAGCAAGCATGGCGAGCATCATCCTCGGTTTGGTCTCCTTGGGATATATCCGCACCGAGGAAAGGAATACCCCGTCCCAGACTGTCAGTTCATTATATCCTCCGATGTTTGCATGTGTGAGATTCCTTGAACAGGCCAAATTCTTGCAAGTTTTACGGCACAAAAGACATGGCCTTGAGACTCTTGCTATTATTTACAGCCTACCGCATGTTTTCTTGATGTGGGGGTGAGTGTTCAGGATGCTGTACATGATCAGTTTCCTTGACCATGCTTTCACAGCCTCTTTCTTTTCTTTGCAGCCATTGCGGTCCAGTGGTGTTATGCAGGCAATCCGACTTCATGGGCTTGTTTGGGAGCCTTCACGCTTATGGTTTCCTTTCTAGTTGTATGGTCCATCTGGACAGCTCGAGACAGGCGGGGCTTCTGGTGGTTCCGACCGGATCCATACCTGGCGAGGCACTAAGAACTTGAGGGAGATAAAGGTGTAAACAAGGTGATTTTCGGTACTTGGTTGGGCTTTCTCCGCCGGTTCGCGATGTCATTGGTCCGATGATTTTATCCCAAACCTGCTCCTCAGGCTGGAGTGTTATGCTATCCAGCACACAGGGAGTGCTCGTGGCATTGTAGATTCACGAAGTCTCTTGCGATTTAGCGTTGCTAAATCGGTTCCCTTGTTCCAGTTTATTCCTGGACGCCGGAGAGCAAATTCGACGCCCGTGGGAGTTAGGGATGAGCATATTGTACTACAGTTACTTTAATTTGGATTACGATGTCTTCAAATCTACAGTCATCGCTAATTTAATGTCTGGTACGAGTGCTATTCCTGTCGTCGTTCCGGTCGTCGTGGATGTTGTGGAAGATGATGCTTTGGATAGGACGTTATTCGGTCTGGGCCAGTGTGATTGCACTCCGGAGACTTGCAGTGGGTGCCTTCGATTTTGACAGGGTTCAAACGTTCAACGTTCATGCATGTTTCGTCTTTACCTCAGGTTGAGTGGCTGTGGCCACATGCCGGCTATTCACTCCTAGTGCGTATCGTCTCTTTGTCTAACTTTTTGCAGTCATATCGTTTCGTGTCAACCAGTGCGTTAAAGGTCCTTGCGGTACACCATGCTGGGTCGTTGGGTCACTGGAAGATGTCAAGAATGGTCGAGGAACTTTGGGCCCCAGCAACATCCATTCACGTACAAACGCGAGCACACGTAGCACACCCTCCTCACCTCGGCCTCCCACTGGCATCTCGCCGCCTTAATGTGCGTCCCTCATCCTGCCCTCATGTACGAACACGAACGGGAATGCGTTGACGCGTTCCCGTTCGTGTTTTCACTCAAGTGGGCTCGCCCTGGCCCTCACATTACCCGGATCCACGGGTATACCCACACGTGCAGACGGCATCGTGTCTGCACGCACACGCACGATCATGTTGTCGCACCTGTCGCCCCGGTCCTGGTCCTGGTCCTCTCCCCGAACTTGAATGCGAAATATAACATTGCATATTTGTCCCCCGCCCCCATCCATGTATGAATGCAATGTTTGCCAACCACTCTCAATGCCTGTTAAATTTAGTCATTCCTGTAGTTTTGTAGTATTATCGCACGAAATATTCGCTATGTAACCTTAAGTGCTCCCTCTACCGAGATCTCGGGTCCAGGTATGCCGCCCAGTGCTGTCCGGTAGGCCGGCTGTTGCATAAATTTAGTAATTTGAGACACATGTTCATCTCAACGTCTTTATCTTCTTCGACAATTACCCTCACTGGACTCCAGGACCCCAACACAGGTGTTAGTAATTGATTTGCGACCCGCTGGCTCACTTCTTCCGCTGACTCGGAAGTACTGATCCGGCGTCTCTGGCAGTACGAGGCCTACCCATCGCCAACAAGATCTATTTTGTACGTGTCAGGATGTTATTCTGTCTGTGTTGAAGTTGCTTTACGAACATTGTGGTGTGTCAGTCTTAGTGTCAGTCTTCTGCCTCGACAAGAACAGCAACTTATCTTCCCTAGGCTCTAACTGAAAATCAGGTCGTTAGGCAACAACCTAGATGGAGTCCCGTGCAACATTGAAAGCTATTCCAATCCCTCTTTCCTCCTCCAAGCTACAGGCCGTCCCATTGTCCAGCCGGTCCCACCTCAATCGTGTGGGTGAAGGACTGCATGGCATCACAGGTCAGTTCCAGACACAGGTCACATTAACTGCCCACTTACTTTGTTATGTTATTTCCCTCATCAAGGCGCGCAGAAGATTGTCTCTCAGCTAAACACACAACGCTCTTCGGTCACCAAGTTAACACTGAATCATAACCCGCTGGGAGACGATGGTGTATCCCACCTGTTCAGCTATCTTTGCTCGACAGCCGGTACCAGACATCGAATTGCGTTGTCCGAAATTAGTCTGAACTGCACAGACCTTGGTTGCAAGGGTTTACAGGCGGTTTCGGATTACATTCGAGGAAATGAAGTACTGCGAACGCTATGGCTAGCCAGCGTTTGTTCTCGCTAAATAAATTTCTTCTTTCCTATCTCTCACATATCTTGTTTTCAGAATGGTCTTTTCCCGGAACCCGTGGTCTTCTCATCCTTGGCAAGCGCTATAAATGACTCTCGCCTTCGATTTCTCTCGCTCGCCAGCAACAACCATTTGGGTGATTCATTCGTACAGCACTTCCTTCCTTTTCTCCGTTCGCGTCACTTCCGTGAACTACATATCAATGCCGTCGGATTGACGGTTCGAAGTGCACCAGTGATCGCCGCCTGGATTTCCGGTGATCCACACAGACACAGCGATGCAGCATGTTATCTTCAGATATTCAAGAGCAGTGGAAATAGCCTTGGTGTGAATGGTGTTTGGGAGATTGTTCGAGCTATCGAAAGGGGTAATTGGGGTATCACAAAAGTGGAGGTGTATGCCAATCAACTCATTCCTTCGCCCGGTTTATCGGATACGGGTCTGTTTCTTGCCCATGTCGGTAATCCGAGACTGATCTATTGAGTCTTCTAGAAACGGAGGAAGCCATGAGAGACGCATATCGCGCGCTTCACAGGGTTCTCATGCGAAATAGCTTTTGGAAACGACAAACGGAGAAGGAGGCCCTTATCCTCTTGAGATATTCTAGACCCTTACTCATGCGTCCCAAATCTTCTTCAGTCACCACGTCACCATCTCGTCCGATCTCTCCCCCTTTACGGACCGCTACTTCGTTGTTCCCTTTCTACGCTCTACCCAACGAGCTCAAGCTATACATTCTAGGACTATTGACGCCTTCTCTTTCGTCTGCGCAGCGTATGCGTATCTATCATTACGCGTCTGACCCGTCAACTCTACCCTGCCTGCTACCTCCTCTGCGACGCGATCCGG
This sequence comes from Hemileccinum impolitum, assembly GCA_003316335.1. Classification (NCBI taxonomy): domain Eukaryota; kingdom Fungi; phylum Basidiomycota; class Agaricomycetes; order Boletales; family Boletaceae; genus Hemileccinum; species Hemileccinum impolitum. The sequence continues at coordinate 330,940 of QFEQ01000155.1, read as the reverse complement.
GAAAGGGTTGCCTTGCAGACCCCTCTAGTTTCTTGGGCTCGTCTCTCGGATTTCAGGTCGTCAGCGTGAACGGTGGCGGTCAGCGCTGTGCCGATGGGAAATGTATGGGTGCTGACAACAGTCTACTCTGCAGAAGAGAGGAGGAGCGTAACAGGTTCCTCGAGGCTATGGGTTGTTGTGCATACGAACCGGAAAGGGATGGTCAAGAATGATGGCCACATGCGTTATTGTTGGCCGACGCTGGATATCTTACTATGAAGCGTTGTATTTCTATAAGGATTGTTGAGACCAGTAGATTTGTATATCCACTTTGTACCTGTACCATCCATATGTCATGACTTGACTTTGGCATTTGAATACTGTTCATCACCAGGGGAAGTTTCACCCGAACATGGCACCTTGAGGGTAATGTCACTTACTTTCACCTCGGCCCGCCGGGTCTAACGTAGTCTTAGATTGCGTGCATCTCGACGGTCGCCTATGTGCTATATATACCCTGGGGCGATTCTTAGGTGCACCCAGACAGGACTAAATCGAGCTTCTCATCCGGTGTCAACGGTCGCAGCATTTAATTGACGTCGCAAATGCGAGGTCCCGTGTGGCTTCAATGCGATCCGCAGCAGGGCAAACGGCGGTTGCTGCAGAGAACGGCCTATGATAAGGTGCATTGATAACGTCATGTCCTGGGAAATCGTCGGATCGAACCAAAGTCGCGCATATCGACGAACCAGAGTGGAGCTTGATCACGCAATCCCCTCCTTACCTGAGAGCCATCGGATCGCTCGAACGGTAGTTGGTCGTCAGTCAAGAACACTGACTGAGGAACATCATGGGATGCGCAGAGCTGCAGGTAGTCCACGGGAACGGTCCGCCAGTACTCATGATTTACATCGTGGCTGCGAGGCGGTCGAGTTCAGCAATGTAGATGTCCCGATAGACGTTGTAAACAACTCGGGAAGGCACGACATTGGTGGAAACTCGATGTGTAATATAAGCGTGCCAGGAGCGTTGGGAGACTCTGTGATACAGTGATAGCTGTGTTAGGCGGAAATGGATGCACAGATCGAAGCAAGATGTGAAGCGTACGCGCACCATGAAATGACATAGAGGCCCTGAGACGACGAGCCATGAAACCACGAAGATCAGGTCCAGAGTCATCTGAGTCGACATGAGAGACACGAAAGACCTGGGGGCGTCAGGGAATTGGTAAAGAAACCGGATAAACTTGAAGTAGAAGAAACGATGGAACGAATGGCGTCAGCAACTTGATCGGTTTTGAGGACGCTAGCTGAGGACGAGTCGGATCAACTTTCAGAATGGATCGAGAAGGTCCCATATGGATACAACTTATCGAAAACTCGCTGAGAAGAGCTCGTGACGAAAAGGGTGAAGTAGTCTGGCGGGTGACCCTGAGACCAGTCCACGAGGGAAGCCGCGGTAGACAGGGAGGGAGACGGAACAGAACGGAAGGCGGGAGCACGCCATGGCCCGACTGGTACTAGTAGTTGGCAGGTCCGAATCACTGGCAGCTGCCCACCGAGACGGTACCAGGTGAATCTGTTCAGCCATTGTAATTGTCGCGAAGCCACAGCCTGACCTTGCTACTACCAGTGGATTCAAGTTGCGGTCGCTGGCAGTCCCCAGTATCAACATACTTCCGCTTTGCTTTTGAAGATATGTACCCCAATCCATGCTGATCCGGCCAATTGTCCATACCAGCCAGACACGGCTTCGTACTGTCCCCTTTTCTCCGGCGGGCAACGGCACTCAGGGAGGACGTATTGAATCAATAATGGGGAGTTGATGGTTTCTCCAAATCGCCACCAAGGACGTCCGAATAAAACAAAAGATAGCACATGAGATAGCAAGGAGCAAGGCAGCGAAAGAGGAGTCTTGTAAAACTCAGAGAATGGGTTCATCAGTACGACCGTCTTCATCGTCCACAGTGCATCTGCTGCACAGGTGTGATCCAAATGGCCTGACCCGATGATCCAGTGTATTGTAGAGCATAGACGTGATCTTGTTCGTCTCATCGACCACTCACATTGTACCGATCACAGAACGAAATCCAGCAGATTACATCGTCGACGCGCATGAATCACCTCTCTTCGTCGTCGCCGACAGTCGTGTGGCAAGCAAACAGGTACACAAATTCAGGATCCTTCGGGTCGTATCGGATGGTGTACTGGACGATAAAGTGCCCATCGTGGAGAGCGAACTTGCTAGTGAATGCAGACTCGATGGCTGCGGAGGCAGGCTGTTCATTGACTCGTTTGGAGATCCCATGACAAGCAGAATGCAGGCGTTGGTGCTTCCTCAGCTCCTCTGTGACCTCCGAAGTACATGATTCTTCTCCCTCGATGCGCATGAATGTTGCGAGGCCGTCGAGACGCTAACCAATATATTCGATTGAGTCGAGTTGAATCATTGAAACCGTCCTAAGTAGATGGACCTTGAGGGGATCATTCAAGTTGTATTGGTTTTGCAGTCAACATGGTGATGGTGCTGCCAGAGAAAGTAAGGCTCGAGTACGCACTGGCACTGATCAGCGGTGGTGCGAGTAGAACTTTTCTTGAATGGTCAGTTACTAGTTGGCTAAGGTACACCTATTATGAACCACGGCAGGTCTCTCGTAGGTCAGTGTAGTAAATAAATAATGTCACTTGTCGTATGCTACGAACGCGCCTGAAACACCTCAAAGTAAGCCGTATACTCATCCGGCGTCATGAGCTCCTGGTCCCCCTCGGTGACCTCAGAGAACTTTTTCTGTACACCATTAACTGATAAAAAGCACATAAGCTACCACGTATACCAACATCAAATGATAACCATACCAGATACAAGGGGATCATCGTCACCACGACCAGTTCCTGTTGCCCGGTGACCCAAGCCATTGAGATGGGGAGGTTCGGGATCTAGTCTCGCAAGCTTCTTCACGGCGGCTCCCTCTTCATCCTGAGAGCGAGATCTTTTACGATAGCCGTTGAGCGCTACGGTGTGGTGTTGGTTCGGATGCTTCGGCTCTTCCTCAGAGTCCAGGTCCTCGCTCCCCAGTCCCGATGGTGTGGCTTGGGCAGAAGCTGCGTTTGAGGCAGCCAATGAAGCATAGTACTGTTCATAATCTATCACAAGCGTCAAGTGAGAAAAGGGAGGCTAAAATCGTTCAACTTACAATCCGCCTCGGTATTGATTTCTGGCTTGACATCTTCAACCGGCTTGGAAATTTGTAGCATTCGTGACGGGCCAATAGTACCCAAACCCTTCAGCGACTCATCGCCAGAAGGTAAGGCAAGTTGTCCAGCCAGTGATCGTGCGCTCTCCTGAATGCCGAGAGCCGTGAGATCCCCCGAGATAGTACTCTTGAGATGCCACGCAGGAAGAAGGTTTTGTTGTCGTTTCGCTGCTGCCTCTGCATCCCGTTCTTGTCGCCTTGTCGCCTCGTCTTTGTCCATGGACATGACAATCCCGATACCTTCGTCTTGCCGACCAGAACCTGATGATCCGGCAACCTTGAGATTTGAGGACTGGCCAGTCTTCTGTTTTTCCGCGTCTCCGACATTGTTTTTGACCCATGATGGTACATCCAGTCTGTGAGTGTCATCGGCATAGGTTGAGACAGGAGACGAACGTGACCCACGCTGGGAGAACCATGGACTCCGTTTTCCGCAAGCCCTCAATAACAAAGCGCATTGCGCGATTGAAGCGCTGCATTCGATCCTGGCTCCCTCTTACAGATTCTGCATTCTCATTGTCGATTACTTCCCCATGGCAAATCTCGCAGACGAAGATGAGTTTGGTAAAATCCATGAGTTTATCGGCCTCGAGCGGTGTATACGATTTTCCGCATTGCGGACAGATGTACCCCTTGTTGTCTAGTTCCTGTTGGGGAAAGCATTGAATAAGGGTGAAATAGTTCTGAATGTCAAGACGAACGTTACGTAGACCAGAATCAATTATCCTTCGCATCTCGGCAATTCGCCATTTGACAACATCGCAGAAATGCTTGTAGTCTATGTAATAGTATTGCTTGCCCACGGATCTTTGTGCGCCTTCCTTAAGTTCATTCTGACGGTAACTAGAACAATATGAACAACGGGGCAAAGGTTGTAAGGGAGTGCGACTTACACGTTCACGAGACGATCGTTCCCCAGAACGGCCATCAGTTTGTTCAACTCTTTGGCCTGAAGGCCCATACGACCGGCCAAATCGTCATCTTTGAGACTGTGGTTCACGACATGTCACACGAGGTTGCGAGAAAAATAATGAAAGTGGCATTCAGTAGTCCAGGATGTTCCATGTCTTACTTACACAGGATGACGAGCAAGCTGGTCCAAGATGATGATATATTTTGGCTCGTAAAACCCACGTGCGACGTGCTGAACGAGGAGACGGAGTGTCTCTTGTTCTTCCTTGGTGGCCATCCCACACGCCCCGCCGCAACTGCGTCCAAAGAACCGCGAATGCGCGCAAGTGTCTTGCGAATGGTGGCCTTGCGTCGAACGGGCTGTAGCCTGTCGGTGACAAGGAACAAGGCAAAACCGGCTGTTCTGGGAAACCGAGCTGGTCTGCTGAGTCAGCTCGCTCGCTCTGCTCTGTCTGTCTGATGGTAAGAAAGCGATTGTTCGTTCAGTCATTATCCACCGACTTGATGCTTTCGTGTAGCCTCCGAGACAGAAAAACCAGAATCCGTCTGGCCTGGGTCGAGCGATCATCAACCGCAAAGTGAAAGATGCCCGTCAGAGGCAGGAATCAGGCCTTGTATGCCCCTTGGACTGTCCAGGCCGTGGCTCTCTATTTACCGAATCATAGTATACCACGGATTTGGACTCGACATCTCGTCTGAAATCCGTCACCCAAGAACGCGATCTCGACGAGTTCTTAAACACCGCTCAGTTGGCCGGCACCGAATTTACAGCCGGTACGGGGAGATTGATCCATCCCCTCTTTCCTCCTGACAGCTTATCCGATTACGTGGCAGAGCGCCGCAATATCAAAATCGTACAATCGGTATCTACTCAGAACCCCTACCTACTCACAGAGGCCGAGGAACAATCCACGATTAGAAAACATCAGGCCAACAGGCAGCGTCTCAGAGTTCCGAGAAGACCACCTTGGACGAAAACGATAACAAGTGCCCAACTAGATCGACAGGAAAAGGACGCATTTCTGGAGTGGAGGAGAGGAGTAGCCAAGTACGTGCATCCCTCCCTCGGCTGGCTGTGGTAGGCGGGTACTTATCGATGGTCCGCGGTGTATCATCGATAGGCTACAAGAAGACGAAAAGTTTCTCCTTACTCCTTTCGAGCGCAATATCGAAGTATGGCGTCAGCTCTGGCGGGTTCTCGAGCGCTCCCATCTCGTGGTGCAGATCGTCGATGCACGCAATCCTCTCAAATTTCGATGTGAGGATCTCGAGTCTTATGTGCAAGATGTAGAGGGTGCAGAAGGCGAGGCTGGAACTGGGAAAGGGTTGAGGAAGTGTTTATTGTTGATAAATAAAGCTGATCTGTTGACTGCCATGCAAAGGTAGGCCGCGGTCAACTCGATGTCGTGCGTGCTCACTTTGATTACGGGGTGATAGACGAATATGGGCGGACTACTTTGATGAGCAGGGTATCCGATTCGCATTTTTCTCCGCCGCAAATGCTGCTGCGTTACAACAAGCAAGGCGTGAATCCCTGGCACAGCGTGAAACGGAATCTCATACTTCACAACAACGGTCAGATGCAACTTTGGACCAACAAGGGACAAACTCGAATTCAACTGTAGAAATGGAGTCTTCGTCTGACTCGGACGGCCCTCATACACCGGATGACCACGATGAAGAAGTACCACCAGATTCCGATTTTGAGTCAGAATCCGACGACGAGAGGTTTAACTATGTACCTACAGAAGAGGATACACCCGATGGGCGGGACCCGAGAACGAAGGTTCTCAGCGTATTAGAACTCGAAGGTTTATTCATCTCTGCTGCACCCGATCTCTCTAGTGCGCAATACTTTCTATTTCCTATTGAACTACTATCTGAAGGCGACATTCTAGGTTTTACAGGACCCTCGGGCGAACCACCGGCAAAACTTGTAGTAGGCCTCGTCGGTTATCCCAACGTCGGGAAATCGAGTACGATCAACGCTCTCCTCGGGGAGAAAAAAGTCAGCGTCTCCTCCACACCAGGCAAAACCAAACATTTTCAAACCATTCACCTCTCCCCCACCATCGTCCTATGCGATTGTCCTGGTCTGGTTTTCCCTCAATTCGCAACGACAAAGGCAGCACTGGTCTGCGATGGTGTGTTACCCATCGACCAAATGCGAGAACATACGGGACCAGTTGCACTTGTCGTGAGGAGGATACCCAAGGATGTTCTGGAAGCATTGTATGGTTTAACTATCCCGGTAAGAAGCGTCGAGGAAGGTGGGGACGGGAATATAACGGCGGAGGATTTGTTGGTTGCCTACGCCAGTATGTGTTGTCTTTCGTGCATTTGATCGCTTCACTAAAGAATATATGCGCGCTGGGCAGTCGCACGAGGCTTTATGCGTTCTGGGCAGGGGAATCCAGACGAAGCGAGAGCGGCGAGATACATTCTCAAAGACTACGTGAACGGCAAGCTCCTATTCTGTCACCCACCTCCGGGAACGTTAGAGGAGTCGTTCAACGAACGGACGCACGAGTTGTCGCTTCTCCGTGTGGCAGGAAAGAAACGAGCACCTGTTACGCGTGTCGTGAAAGGCGCTGATACCTTTGTTGCTCCCGTCCCCGTCCCATTGTCTACTATGTCATCTGATCACGGCTCCACTCTGACGACCCGGGCGAGCGGCGCGAAATCGTTCGCGCTGGACAAGGAGTTTTTCGCGCGTAATGCATCGCTCTCGTCACGTCCGTTCGTGCAAGGATCTACACGGCATGGACAGGAATTCGCAAGGGGAAGGTTATATCCACATCAGAATATGGTAGCAGATGATGGCGCACTGCTTGGGCCAGGGAGGGCTGTTGAGGTAGGGGGAGAAGTATTCGGAAAGAAACATCATAAGAAGGGAAAGAGGGTGAAGCAGAGGAGTGGAAAAGGATATGATTGACCGAGACGGTCCGTCTGTCATCTACACGGTAGCGAACCAGAATGAAGGGGTGTCTTGTTACTCGTTCCACGTCAGTATGTCTCGTTCATCCTCGGAATCATGGTCGCGTTTCCGATGGAGCATAACCCGCTCGCGAGACGGAAACAGTCTGTTACAGTCTTCATGGTGTCAGCATGCAACGCACGGGAGGATTGGCGATTGGCGTTGGACGATACCTTGAAATGCACAGATAAAGATGGGTGTTCTGTGTGAGTTTAGTGTCGCTCTAGGAGGCGGTGGAAACAGACGTACTCTGTGGGAGATGTCGCCCAGCCATGGCCCACATCAACGTCTTTTTGGCTGGTCGTCGCTGAGGCGGATGTTATGCATGCAAACGATAGTGACTTTGTCGCTCACTGTCTTGGGTCGCGGGCCCCGACTTGAGTACTGACGGGAGTCGTGGACCAGCAGCCATGGTAAGCATCTTGATCACACGGGTTCTGCTTCGACGACTATGGCAGGACTTTTTTCATGGCCGTCCTTTTCAACCTAGTCCTTCCACATCGACCAAGACATGGGCGCTGACATTTTTTCACCAATTACCCTCCCATGCAGCGGTCGCACGATGAACAACAGGTTGACAAAGGTCTGCAGTTCAAGCTCTACGTTACTTCGGCGTCGCTCGTAACACCACCTCCAGGTCGCCTTGTACGAGCACCTGGCAAAAATGTATGGCGGCCCTCCAAACAGATACCACATGGGTCTCTACACCGAATGGGCAAAGTATGACTGGGGAATGATCATCACTGGTAACATCCAAGTTTCTCAGCAACACCTTTCGCTGGGGCGTGATATCGTAGTCCCTGAAGTGCTCAACGAGGAGTCGTTGGCCCCATTCAAAAAACTGGCGCAGACGATCCATGCAAAGGATTCGAGTGAACGATCAGCACGCCCGTTGGCTATCATGCAACTCTCTCATGTCGGCCGTCAGTCTCCAAATTTCCTTGGTGGTCGTAAACTCGGTGTTCCTCCCATGGCGCCGAGTCCAGTTCGGCTTGGATCGAATAAGTGTATGCGGTCGCAAGACGGAGTTTCTTCTCTGGACGCACAGGATACCCCGCATCCATATTTTCGTGCACTGTTCCAGCAACCCCGGGAAATGACTCTTTGTGATATCAAGAAAGTGCAGCAGGCCTTCATCAGGGGCGCATTGACTGCCCTCGAGGCCGGGTTTGATGGGGTTCAGCTTCATTCTGCACACGGGTGTGAGTTACTTTGTGGCGCTGTTGAATAGGTATTCAATCCCACCAGATCTTCTTGCCCAATTTCTCAATCCCAAGGTATCTCCTGAGACATCTATCATGCGAGTGCCACCCCGGCTGACATCCCATACTGCATAGAGCAATGTTCGTCGCGACGATTATTCACTCGGATCAGAGAATGCACTTCGTATGATGCGCGAAATCATCGAGGGCATCCGTGTTGTCGTCCCAACAGACTTTGTTATTGGTGTGAAAATTAACTCTGCGGATTACGTGGAGTCAGGCGAAAGGCCCTCAGACGAAAGAGTATCGAAAGAGGCCCAACGTGTCCTCGATCACGTACACACAATCGCGCTCTGGAGGATGGTCGACTTTATCGAGATAAGTGGAGGTGATTACGAATCGCCTGGTGCGTGCCGATGATAGCATTCGAGTTCCGAGACTCATCTCGGTCGCAGATTTCATGTCTGCTAAGGCAGCGAGCCCCCGACAGGCCTTCTTCGCTCAATTTGCAAAGAGGGCGCGGGAATGTCTGAAGACGGACGTTCCAGGAGTCAATGTTCCTCTGATTCTCCTTACAGGTGGTCTTCGCTCGCCTGCACACCTTCAGTGTGCGTTGGATGCTGGTCATGCTGACTTGCTCGGGGTCGGGCGAGGCTCGATTTTGCGTCCAGATATACCAGCACTTTTACGGCAGAGAATTCTCAACACTGATACTTCGATCGCCTGGGACGACGAACCGTTCGCGCACGAGCCAGATCGTGACTTGGGTCTGCCATCTTGGGTCCCTCAGATCCCGCTTGTTGGTGCGAGCGTCAGTTTGGCGTGGTACAATGTTCGCATGCGAAGGATAGCGGTATCCCAGCTTGAAAAGAAGGTGGATGGCGCAGTGCTCCCCGCACCCCTACCAACATCTGGGGTGAACGGGGTGGAAGCCATGCTGCGGATGTGGATCTGGCTGGAATGGCATGAGATGCTTATTGGAGCCTTGTCGGTCTGTTGTGTGGGTGTGCTGGTATACCATATGATTGATGTGCTCTACGTAGGTGACGTAATGTCTACGACTGCTGTATAGCTGCACACCCACGCTTGTTCACGAGGCATCTCCGAGAAAAATCCGATGCAAAAAAGATAGCAGCGAGATATGGACCTCCTCGGGGAACCACTGTCGGATATCCGAGCCGTCCGCTGGTCTGTGGTATAAAGATGCCCCCAATTCTTTCAGTTCTGTTCAGCTCATCGCTTTCCCCGTCATGCCTGCAACAACCTCTGTCACGTTGAACACCGGGGCTATCATGCCTACTGTCGGGCTTGGTACGCTTACCCTCCCAGTCTTCTCGTTTAAATCTAAAGAGCCTGGTGTAAAAAGGAACCTGGAAGTCACAGCCCGGCCAAGTCGAGCATGCCGTCGAGCTCGCTCTCAAGAATGGTTATACGCACATTGATACCGCCACTGCATACGAGAACGAGAAGGAGGTTGGCCAGGGCATCAAAGCATCTGGCGTACCAAGAGAGAACATCTTCTTAACAACCAAGTTATTCAACAACTCCCACAAAAGGGCCCAGGAAGCATTGAATTACTCCTTGGAACAGCTTGATACACCCTATCTTGATCTATGTAAGTGTATTGTCGACCCCTCAAGTTCGTCAATAGAAAGTCAGGCTGACCTCTAATTTACAGGGCTGATGCACTGGCCTGCGCCCATGACAAGGGATGCATCTGGTAAATTGGTGGCTGACAAGAGCCACGATTGGCTTGATACGTGGAAGTCGATGGAAGACGTCTATCTCGCTAACCGTGACAAAGTGAAAGCTATCGGTATGTATAGACTGATTGATGACTACATACCTATATTTATTTTCTTCAGGTGTCTCCAACTTTTCCGTGGAATACCTTGAAAGACTTCTCAAGGTCGCCCGAGTCGTGCCTGCTGTCAACCAGATCGAACTTCACCCGTATGAAATCTACCGTTCCAATAATTGTCTTTACCTGATTCCCGTACAGCTCTTGCCCTCAGAAAGATGTCGTCGAGTACTGCCTCGAGAAAGGAATTGTCATCACTTCCTATTCGCCCTTGGGGTCTGACAATTCACCCCTCCTCACGAATCCCGTTGTCGGCAAGCTTGCCGGAAAGTACGGCGTCGAGCCTGCTAACATCCTGATCTCGCTCCATGCAAACAAACCATTCCACACTGGTAAGCATTTACTTTTGCGACGAGACCGCGACTCACTCGTGCCCTCTTGCAACAGTCCTTCCCAAATCCGTCACTAAGTCCCGTATCCTGAGTAAGTCGACCGACGATTCGGACACTCAACGTTCAACCTTGAGCTAATCGTTGCTGTAGGCAATGGCAAGATCATCGACCTTACGGGGGAAGATATCGCAGAACTTGAGGCGATCGATAAGACATATCACTTCCGTGCCTGTCACCCGTCCTGGGCCGGCTGGGGCGGCCTTGGATTCCCAGACTGTCAATAAGCGTGTATAAAACATGGAGGTTCAGAGCAATATATAGCAGCATGTATCAATAGCATGGAAATTGGACCATACCAGGTGACATTCGGCCCTGAACCCGAATTCCAGTATAAATTACTTGGAATATCCTCGGTAGTAGAATCTGAATTGTTCTCTGTCACCTCGGTCACAGAATCCCTACCGCCAGTATGCCTGCTACTACCTTTGTTAAGCTCAACACGGGGGCAATAATGTCCACCGTTGGTCTTGGTAAATGGAGCCCCTACGTCATTCACAACATTCCGCTGACCAGGTAATCTTCTGGCAGGTACCTGGAAGTCCAGACCAGGCCAAGTGGAACACGCCGTAGAGTTTGCATTGAAAAATGGATACCGACATATCGATACTGCCGCTGGCTACCAGAACGAGACTGAAGTCGGGCAAGGCATCAAAGCATCTGGAATCCCAAGAGAAGAGATTTTCTTGACGACGAAGCTCGATAACCCCGACCAAAGAAATCCGACAGCAGCCCTCGAGTCCTCGCTCAAGAAGCTCGATACCTCTTACATTGACCTGTGTACAGAACCCCTTTTCCGCATTTTCCAGGCAAAATGCTCATACGATGTCCAGGGTTGATGCATTGGCCAGCCCCTATGACACGGGATGGGAAGGCTGATAAGGGGCACGATTGGCTTGACACATGGAAAGCAATGGAAGACCTCTACTATGCTTACCCAGAGAAACTGAAGGCTATTGGTGAGTAAAGGGCGTCGCCAGGTTGCAGGAATATCGCTCATGTACGCCGTTAGGTGTCTCGAACTTCTCTGTGGAATACCTTGAGCGGCTGTTGAAAGTTGCTCGAGTTACTCCTGCGGCGAACCAAATTGAACTCCACCCGTAGGTTTTGAAAGCCGTTGGTATGACAAACATGACGTAGTGTCTTGGAAGGTCTTGCCCACAGCATGATGTTGTGGAATACTGCCAGAACAAGGGGATCGTGTTGACAGCGTACTCACCACTAGGTTCGGACAACTCTCCTTTATTGAAGAACGAGGCGGTTAGCAAGATCGCCACCAAATACGGTGTCTCGCCTGCCAACGTATTGATCTCCTTGCACGCCAACAAACGTCTGCACACAGGTGCGAGTTACCGTGGTGTCTCCTAGCAATGCCTCGCTAATTTAGCTCGCTTTGTAGTGTTGCCCAAGTCGGTGACAAACGAGCGTATTCTCAGTAAGTAATCAACATCCTTCAAACCAGGCAAGCGTCGACTTTGTGCACAGGCAACGCGAAGATCATCGACCTGACTGAAGAAGATATCAATGACTTGCACGAGATTGACGAGACACACCATTTCCGTGCTTGCCACCCCGCCTGGACTGGTTTCGGCGGTCTCGGGTTCCCTGATTGCAATTAGATTGAGCCAATACGTCGAAGTAGTCTTGAGAGCGGAAATGTGCAATCCATTAGTCTTCATAAACGTGATATTTGGCAAGTAGCGCTGAGTTGGCGCGCGGGGAACTTGATGGGGCCGGTGTGACTGGTTCAGGCAAGGTTGGGCCCATCGCTGCGAAGGCCGTGACTCGCGATCCAAGCATTCCGTGTTTTGCCTGCTACCGGATAGTGCTATCCACGAGGATCTCGTGCGAGGCGACGACGTGACTGGCGAATGTCGAATGTGGTTCAACTTTGACAGTCGTGACCGATGACCACACCAGTTAAATTTGGGACACAGTATAAGTACATATCGCATCCAGCGTAGCATCTGCGCAATGTCGACCCTTCCTCGCACGAAGACACCTGCATCTGCTCGAACACTTGCGTTTGATCAAAGACCTCGTTCCGATCGCGGCTTTGATGCTGGGATAAACTCATCCACCGCATGGGCAGAACACCTCGATCGAGGTACTCTCTCCGACGACGAGCCTGCTGATCATCTAGATGTATACGGACAACGCGGCTTGTCTGCGCGCGCGCTGTACCACTTCGAAGGCAAGGCGGAGTTCAGGGAGCTCACCGTCGAAGCGGGGGACGAGCTCGAGGTTCTGAAACAAGACGTCGGAGATGGATGGAGCCTCGTCAAGACAGAGGAAGGAAAAATTGGTTTGTTGCCCACAGCTTATTACACGGTAGGCTACGGCGCTGGCGACGGTCTCAAACTAACCTTCCACCATTCAGCATACCATCAACTTCCTCTCTTCCCCAACCGACACTCACCCAAAAACGAAGGAGCCATCTACCCACACTGTCACGCCTCGTTCATCTCCCAAGGGAAATTCTGAATTAGAGCTCTCTCAGATCATTCCTCAGACCACAGGAGATTGGCCGAACGTGTTTCCAAGTTTCCGCCAGCGATTGCTCGGTGGAAAGACCATCAATCAATTCTCCGCTTTCGTTACCAGCGGTGCGGAGGAGTGGGTCCTCAACGGCGCCCCAGATCCTGAAGATGAACCTGCAATTCCTACACCTCCTTCTCATGACCGCTTTTCGACGACAGATTCTGTCGCGGAAGACATCCGACTCAACAGGCTGGGTATCGGAGAAGCTGATAGACATTATGTAGACGAAGGTCCAGCTTGGCAGCCCAAGATCCCCGGGTTCCGTGTCTTGGTTCATTCCCCATCGAAGCGGTCATCAGGCATTTCCGGTGCTTACACCGTGTACAACGTTACCTCTCTTGTCCAGCATAAAGAACCCGGTGATGAAGCGGTCCGTTCAGGCTCTTCCGTGTACATCACTGTCCAGCGGCGCTTTTCGCACTTCGTCGTTCTTCATACTGCACTACTCAAACGACTTCCCGGAATCGCACTACCTCCCCTTCCCGAGAAGCAGTACGCAGGCAGATTTAATGCTGCATTCGTCGAAGCTCGACGTGGAGACTTGGAACGGTACCTCGACCGCATTGTACGGCACCCAATCGCGCGTTACGCAGAGGTTGTCACGTCCTTTCTGAGCTGCGGAGATGACCTGGTGAGCGCTCCCTTGGCAGAGAGCGGGGTTTAAGAACCTGCTCAATATCCTTCATGCCCCTTTCTATGTAAGGAGTGGAAACGGCTGATGCCACAATTCCTATCAACGCGTGCTGCAGGACCATCCTTCTTTGCGCACGTCTTTCACCCGGCATTCAATGTTGACACCCAGGATGCCTCGGAGGCAGCTGAAAAGTTTGAAAACCATGTGCGAGCCGTCGGGAAGGGTGTACAGGGGTTGAGGAACACCTTCCATCGAGTGAGGGAAGCGCGGATGGGTGGGTACTCGCTCGACCCGGCATACACATTTACATGGCTCACAAATATGCGAGTGCAGAGATGTCCAAAGCTGAGCGCCTGCTTTCCTACTCCCTCCTGTCTCTTATTACTGCAAAACCATCACCATCCGCACCAGCTGTTGGCGCAGTCGAAGAGGAAGAAACCACAACTCCCCAGCTGCAGGGTCTCCTGAATAATGACGGTGCTTGGTGTTGGCGCGACGATTGTCAAGGTACAAACCCGACTTGTCGTGATCCTCACAGGTTGATGACGTCACGGCCAGACTGTCTCAAGCTCACGAAAGCGGTTCAGAAGACTGCAGAGACATTGCAGACTGTAGCGGATCTGTACGATGATCATGTGAGTGGCAATTATGCATGTGTAGCCCTCCGCTCAAGACCGCTGTAGGCCAGGAGAAGACAGCTTGCAACTCATGAAGCTCTTAAGAGCGTCGCTCATCCCTACATGACATATCAGGTGTGCTTTGTGGTTTCGGATTCGTATACAGGCTAAGCTACTATTTCAAGGGGATCATCGAGACTCATCGATCCACGTACTCCCGGTACGTGGAGGTCACCGGCAATAGCGTATGCAATCTATAATTGCGTTCACTTCTCTGACTGATTCGCCACAAGCCAAACGAAGATGTGGCTTCACGCTGTGAAACGGTGCTAAATGCGACCATGTCCGAATTGGACACGTACCATACACAAAAGGTCGAAGATTTCACCAGCTTGACAGAGGACCATCTCGACGGGGAGATTGCATTGTACGAACAGATGCTAACACGGCTCAGGGCCGCGCGACGTATGTTCGACCCTCCGCACCTGGATGAGCTGGGACGCTCGCAGAGAAGGCCATCGCGATTCGAAAAGGATCTGGACAAATCGGTGAATGAAGTCGAGCCACTTCCGCAACCTTGTCCACATGTGTACGATTCGGCGCCGATGCGACCTGTGAGCATGGCTATCCAGGGTGGTATGGGTCTACTTCTCGGAAGTTCGAGTTCGGGGGGGAGATCGAGCGTTCTGAGTAGGCTGTGGGCTTGAGTGGAATTCTTGTTTCATCTTCTCAACCCTGTTTCTTGGAATACAGTGAACCATCCACTGCGCGTAGCTTACAGGATCAGGGAGCGGACCTATTCTGTCTTGTATGTGAATGGTGGTCTTCAGCTAGTTCCTCTGACTGGCGTTTTCCGCCCCCTTGATGTGATGCCTCGATCGCAATCAAGGAAATACGCGTGGATTGTGGCTTGCGAAAACCTTGCAAACAAGGTACACAACTTAAATGAGACATGAACCAAGAGGGGAAAGATACAGACCCCTTAAAGTAGGGAAGCCTGAACGGGAGGCGATCCATAAACAACCGCCTTCCCCACTGTGACACGGTATTTATGATCATGGTCCTGGATACGGCCAACGTGACCAACATGAGAAATCGAGACCAGCGATCCGGTTGTGGCAGTCCTGACAAAAAGATCGTGACGTCTCACTGAACATTCCAGAGGTGACTGATATGTATATATCACCATCTCCCGTTGATTGCATTCGGGTATGTGAGAATCTAAAATGAATGGGACTACAAGTAGATAGCATGTGATGTTACCCGTAGTAAACCGAAAATGTGTTGTTCCTGTGGGGGGACAGGTTCAGAATGAACTAATTTCGACACGGATTATGACTTACGTCTGAGCAAACCCAACGCGTTCGGCATCCGTGTCGAATACCTACCCAAAACAATCAATGGCTTTATGCTTCTCCGAAGACGAACCACTACTGACCGCATAGTATCTCTCCATGAACTTTTGCCCAATAATGAAATCCAACCCCTCTCCGCTGTCGGCTCCCAAATTTGCAACCACACCGTACTGTTTCCCAGCGACTCCACCCCAAGCTATGTTCTGGTTTGTTGGGATTAGCTGCGCGGCGACATCCATGGTGAATACACGACCAGCGATCACAAAGTTGAGAGGCTGCATGTACGGGATAGAGGATGAGGGGATTTCAATGAGACCCGTGTCCGAGTCCAACTTGGCGCCTGGGATCGCATCCAAGTACACGGCGAAGAAGTTGTCTGCGAGGAGGACCTCTGATGGGCACGATGTTTGTGTCAGATATAGTGGGTAATCATGTAGGAATGGAGAGAAACATACGCGTGGTGCCGGTGTCGACGATCCCAGCGGTGGAGGTGGGAATGACGGTGTAGGTGCCGTAAGTAGACGAAGTGACGTTGATACCCCAGTAATAGGCGGCTGGATATGTCTCCGTCACAGGAACATACATCAGTTCGCCCTCGTACTATGCACGACGCATATAAACCATTTGATCACGCAACTGATAATGATGATAACCGTATACATACCAAGCTTGAATCAATGCCTCCGTAAGTCAATGCGCCATCTACACACCTTAGACTTGATAGCAAACAAGACCAGACACTGAACACTTACTTGTGTCACTGTAGTTCGCTGACGGTGCAAAGTAAACGCCGAGTACTTGATCCTTGATAAGCTTCTGTGACACGAGGTTATTCATGACCGTTGGAATCGTTGCATTCGTATCGGGTGAGAGCGTGCCCAGTGTGAGGTCGACAGGTCCAACACCGACAATACCATCGACGCCTCCGAAATCAGCATAATAGAGTGCATCGCCTATTGATTGGTTGGTAATCACGAGATTGGGCGCGAGGGTCACTTGGTCGAGATCTGTTTACTGTTAATAATCATGTACGGAAAAAATGTTGCAAGATCCTTACACTCCAATCCGGCGAAATAACCAGACCCATAAGTGACGTTCACAGCTTCCCCCGTGGGGATACTAGTAGACGTCCGAACATATGGAGTGCCGGTCCTGCGACAAGAATTGTATGTTGTAGGACTTGAATTGACCATCCACACTCACCCACAGAAAGTATTGGAGGAGCCGGTGTCAACGACAAGGTTATAGTAGGTCGGAGGGCTACCGATACCAACACTTGTTGTGTACTGGACATACGCTAGGTTGGTCGCGGGCACAGTAGCCGGTCCACAAGTAGCACGGGACTTGAGGAACGCGGCACGAGCACGATCTGCATCAGGAGAACCCTTGAGGTAGGATCCAGTACGTTGGAGTCTTGCAAGTGGAATAGTGACGACCGGGGAGGCGGAGGCGGACGTCGCGAAAATGATAAGGGCGAGAGCAGCAAACGATTTCATGTTGAAGGAGCCAGATGAAGGATACGGTGTCTGTGTTCATTTATAGTATAATGGAGCACCCACTGTGAGAGCAGAAGATGCCGTAGCACAGGTACCGTACTAGTCAGTAAGGGGATGATAGTTTGTCACACTAGTCGTGGGTGATCATATGAGCTCGTGTGATGCTCCGCTAACATGACTATTTCAACTTGATTTCAACGGTAGTGGTTGTTGGAAGGTAACTTGAAGGAAACCACTGTGTAGCAGAGAATATTTGTAAGTCTCTGAACCGCCCGGTCATCTGAACACCCGAGATTAGGTACCTTTGATAACCCCACTGTACTGTAGGGGGCTATGCCAGCCTATCGGCACTCTGAAAGAAGCTTTGGGAATGGGCGCCGCAGCTTTAGCCGAATAAGCGACTGCCAGTGGTAAGCGGCCCTCTCCAGGGGCCATCTGCAGAACGTACTTGCTCGACGACATTTTGCAAGTCTCTCATTGGTCGAAACACCGATAGGCGGCTCTAAAAGGGGTAAGGGGAGGGTTTAGCGAATTGTTGTGAGCATCTGTGCAACAAGTTTTACAGGACTCAGCAACACACCAAGTGGTTGAGGTGTACGTAGATAGTAGAACCGAACCACTGCCAGTTGTATAGTTGTTCTTGCTGTTCTTACTCTTCTACTAGGTAACACCGCCGCAACGGGTATTGGCAAGTCTGCCTTGCTCCGGCGACAGCCTGAGTAAGATTCACTGAGTTACCACCATGCTGATCACCAAAACTCATTACGATATACCCAGCAAGCTCAACGACGGAAAACCAATCCGGATCTTTGTGATCGCACCCGTTGTCCCAAATTACCCACAAGCCGAGTTTCCAGGTATTCACTCCTCGTGTACATCACAATCTCTTACAGGTCATCATGGACAGGCGTTATCTGCTTCAGGTATGCGATGGATCACCCAGGGGCTTTCAAGACTGATCAGTTGCATCAGCGAGATCTACCAAGTAACCGGACCCGTTGAGAGATTTGCTGGACAGATAGCGAGCCATGGATATGTAGTCGGTGAGTCGGGTAGTTCTCATGATCGGGTGCTCTCACGCACCCGAGTCCAGCGTGCCCGTCGACATATCACGAGTTCGAGGGCCCCGAACCTATTCCATATGATACAGAAGGTGCCCAATTTCAGTCCTCCTCCTCGAACACTCACAGAGTGTGCGACCAGGGACCGACCGAGGGAACAAATACAAGGTGGATATCACATCGCATGTCGGCCGTCTTGCTGATAACGACTGTAGATTGAAAAAACAGTGACTGCCTACGATGAGGTCACTTCCCTAGCCCTGTTTTGATGCTAAATGCTAATCTGCGCGACTTTGGATGGGTGAAAGGATGCCAAACTTTCTGTTGACCTACTGGTCTCCCACCCGAACTGTAATGGCCGTATTGCGGGTCCGTCGATTCTTTCCACCGTTCGCCAACACCTCACGGTTTGTCAAAGCGACGGGGATGTGCTTAGGAGGTCATTTGGTATATCTCTCCGCTGTTCGGAGACGATGTGTCTCACCAAAACCCTAGGCATTCCGTGTGCGGTACCGGTGATTCTCATTAGACGCTGCTATTGAATGGCTGTACTCTTTTTTCAGGCTGCCTTTGACCCCAGAGTGCTATCTTCGGTGTGCTTCTTCGCTACAGACATTCACAGCGCAACCCTCGGGAAAGGCAAGAACGATGACTCACTCGAGCGAGTCCGAAAGGGTGACATAAAAGGAGAGCTCGTTGTAAGTACCACATGTCATTGAGTTATCTCCCTAACAAGGGTCAATCTAGATGATTTTCGGAAAGCAGGCATGTATCACTCCTTTCGCCCGCCCTCGATGACGCTTAGCTGACGAATGGTGGAGGATACGCATGTGCCACGTGCGGGCCGTGATTTCATTAGGAAAACGCTCGAAGATGCCAACGTTGCATGCTCTGTTTGTACAGTTCGTTGCGCTTTAAAGAGATATTCACCAAACTTGTTTCAGTTTCTGGAAGTACAAGCTCAGCACGCCTTCATCCGAGATGAATCTTCCAAGGGGCGTTGGGATGCAGCTCTTACAAGGTCTCTCTTCACGTTCACGCTGGAGGTTTTTGAAAGAACGGTCGGGCGAGACCTTGGACCGAGGGTCGACAAGGGAGATAGGATTGAGCATGTGTGTTGAGCTGCGAGGCTTTGTTTGCGAGTATTAGAAATCAATGCCTTTGCCAAACATTGTCAAACAACCGCTCGACTGGATAAGTTAGGGAGACTAGCGGTGACAATTCCTAACCAGTTTGCGGCTAGTTCGCCTCATTTGGACATATCCGCTTTCATGCCAGGAACACTCGCACCCCTTCCAGTCTATCCTTCCACCCAGACAAGAAAAGGTTTCTCATCATCGCAACTAGCTCATTTTCATGCCAATCTTTCGAATGTGATCGTGCAAGTAATTGCACTTCCGCCAGCAAAGCGGGACACTCCTTCGACCCGCGCCTTTGTCTCCAGCTACGCTAGCGATGGCGCACAACAGATCCTCGAAACCCTCATCTGGGAAGATATGAATCCTGCAAACCTCGATGTTCGCCTGCGTCAACATGTCCTCCTCCTTGCAGAAAAGATCGCATCCTCCGCTCCAGGACTGGAGCTCAGAACATTACTCGACCTTTGCGTCGCCTTCCCATCCAAGACCACTCGCTTACGATCGATCTTGTCTGGAGCCGTCACCGGGACCCCAGATCTACTTGCAAAATTTGCCTCGGAAGTTGTCCCTGCATTCACGTCCCTGCTGTGCCCATCTCAATCTTCGGGACTATACGGTCTCCGGAAAACGGCGTGTTGCCTGACGAGCTTGCTGCGTCCCAGTCCGCCAGCCTTCATCCGTCCGTTTGCGCATAGTAGGGAATTCATCGTCGCACTCGCACGCGCATATGACGACGGTCTCACTGCCATCTCCCGTTCCTATGGTGGGATTTGCACAAGCAATACCAACTGCACACTCGATCACTGGGAGCGCATATGGCTTGATACCAAGGTGGACATTGTCGACGCCTTCCACCTCATCATGTCGACGATGGTGCAGGATATCTCAACAGCATCCGTGACCGAACTCGCGATGGAGGCAGATCGGACCTTTGGGGTCGTGTTTGCATTACTTGACATCACACCACAGAGTGCAGCTGCGGGATCTGCCGACGCCGTTCCGTTCTTCAATCGACCGCTCGTCGCAGACTATCAATATGCGTACGAATTAAGCAGGACCTTATCTTCTGCGTTGCGCCATGCATCTCGTGATGACGCGCGGTTGCAACTCTTGGAATCTACCTTACGTCTCCTCGACGATGCCCCATCAAGCGGAAATACCAAAAATCCCGGTGCACTCAAGCTTATTCTTCATTCATCCGGCATCGCTCCAGGGATCTCCAACAAAGCAACCTCGACTGTACAATCCGCGTCGACTAACAAGGGCAAAGCAAAGGCGAATGCTCCCGCATCCACCCATGACCCCGATCTTGACTCGCGCATGAGACAAGTGCTAGATATATTCCCAGACTACCCTCCCGAGTACATTCGTAAACTGCTTACGCATCCCTCCTTCCCATTCCGTGGCAGCGCGGAAAGAGTCATAGAAGCGCTTTTGGAAGGAACAGCTCCCGACGAGGATGCACTCGGGAAAAGCTTCGCCGAGGACTTTTCAGCTGTCGTTCCTGCAATGGATGCTCCTATAGAGAGGAGGAATGTATTCGATCAAGAAGTCATGGATCTCAGTCGCGTGCACATCGGAAAGAAAACGTGCGGTATTGAGTGGCTTCTCCTGGCATCCTGATGGGACGCTGATATCTCTCGCACGTAGGCAAGACGCAACGTCGTTGGCCAGAGACAGGGCGGAAATTGAACGCACCAAGGCAGAGATACTTCGTCTGGCTGAGGCAATGTCCGAAGATTCTGACGAGGAAAGTGGAGCCAAAGCGCTTGACGTAATTGATTTGAACGATGACATTGATGGAGCTGGCACAAGCACCGTCAAGATTCTTGGCGATGGGGAAGACAGTGACGACGAGGAAGGCAACGAAAAGTGTGGTGCTGACCCCATCAAGCCAGAGACGATATTAGAGCTGGTTTACATCCGAGATCCCAAGTTGTTTGATCGAGATGCTCAAACACGAAGGAGCAAACCGCGTGCTGATCTAAAGCAACAGACAGGTATTGACCACATTATCAACATCTCGGAGTTACATTATTTCATTTTTAAGGCTGGACGGATGAACAGATTGAGGGTTGGAGAATCATGTTGGAGCGAAATGTGAGTGATGCTCTGTATGGATACATTCCTATTTACATGTGTGCTGTTCCAGCCTAAGAAAGATCGCATATTGCAGAAGCATGAATTTTCAGGGAATAGAGCATTGAGTATACCGATTGCTAGAGAAACGAAAGATCAACCGAGTGGGGGACAAAGGGGCGGTGGAAGAGGCAGGGGCAGAGGCAGAGGCAGAGGCAGAGGGCAAGGACGTGGCGGCAGTGGCGGCGGAAAAAGCGAACCAGGCGAAAAGAACGATCAAGTTGCGCGCGAACGAACATTCAAGGAGAAGCACAAATCTAGCAACCGAAAGAGAGGACACGACAAGAAGATGGCGAAGGCAGGTCCAGGTCCATCGGTATAAGGTGTATTTTCGATGATGGGGATGGCGACATATGCGTGAATTTCGAGCGCGTGGAATGCAATTTGATTAGGATGGGAACATTTTCGCGAATCTTGGGTCGAAGGTCAACTCGACAACATCATTGACTAGCTTCATGTCTGGATTCTAGTCAAGGACGTGGAAGGACGCAAGAGTAGGTCAGCCTACCAAGTTCCTTGTCCGAGTCTAAGTTCAGACTCATTAGAAACTTGATGGTCGACTCATCGACTACTCGACCGATGACCTCGACAAATGTCCCTACTAATCGTTCCTGCTGAGTAATCTTTCGAGCCATGAGCTAGTTCTCGAGGAAAGAGACGGATCATGCGTACTTCCTTCATCTCTATCTTGACTTGCCCTCCGTCGCATGCTTCGACGAGCGCAGTATCCGAGTGTCGCTTGGTGTCCGGTTTGAGGAAGCCCAAAGATTATTAAATAACACGCAACTTACGCTAAGCACCTTGCACGGTAGTCGCACTGTACGTCCAACAAAATTCGGAAGACGCGCGGCGTTGACTCGGGGAGACTGAAGGTCCTGCATCGCTGGACGTGGTGGTGACAGTCAGACGCGTCGCGTCCATTGTTTGGCCAAGCTTGACGGGATAGTACAGATGTATTCCCGAAACTCAAGGTTAAAGTTTTATACCATTCGCTACTGAAGTTGCGCGAGCTCAGAAGGTTGGCTTGCGTATGGTTTCGTCAACTTTCGTGAGCAGCACGGTGAGCTTCTACTACTCGATATACTTGCAAATTTGAGCTGATGAAGCCTGCCGTGGGGAGTCTGGTAGTATCTCATGTAAATTGTCGTTGGGGCACGCATGACGTCCAGGCTCAGGAGCATATGGGCAATATATTCTCCTCGCGAAATGTACGATGGGGTTCATCAGGTGAGTCGCGACGGGTCCACCACCCTAAGTTGCTCGAGTTGTTCATTTTCCTGGCTTGGATCCAGTATATCTGCATCAGGAATACGTCTTGAAGCTTCGTTTGCTGATTTCGCTAATGCTCTCAAGCTGGCATTAGGACAGAACATGAGGAAAACTTCACCTTAATGGCTCGTATTTTCCACATTGCGTAGCTTGTGATTATCCAATTATGACGGATTAACATGAAAACCAGCGTGGTATGCAACACCGTGTCTTTCACTTCTGCTCTTGGCATGCATTATGGATATATCTATCTCATGGACACCGCCTTGGTGAATCCGTTGCTGCGTTTCATATGGACCCTGTGGGGGACTTATTCCGCCATCCTGAAAAGGGACTGATGGGATTGACCATTGCATTAAGAGGTGGGCGAGCTTTCTATCGCTTGATGTGGCAACGTAGCTCACAGGAGTAGGATTCTCTAGAGAGAGTTGACAGGGAGGTAAATGGGATGTGTTACTCAGTGAGACCTCCCGCTTACTCAGATTCCATGCAATGACTTTGGCCATGTGGTACCAGGCAACAACTGGCAATGGAAGGACGGAGAAACCAGTTTGCGGTTTTGATGGCCCTGTTCGGTATTATGCGCCCTCATGGGGACCTTGGATTTTCGTGGTCCTAGAGCGCCAGATTCTGCTGCGCCCAAATACATTAGAGTCATACATCTGCATAGTCTGAGCTGCATCCTCGCTTATGGGATGGCCAGTTTGTCGATGTATGTGCTGAGCATAGACTGACTGAATCTGCCCGTCAAAGAAGCTATGTCACATGTCATATGGAACTTGGCCGCGCATTTGCTTGATAATGTGCCGTTGTGAAGGTGCGTGCCTTGCCAGGTTCCTTGATGAGTCAGTGTTGCCACCCGTGCCTTTCTGAATTGCCTCATAACACACCTAGATCTGTCAACAGGCGTACCAACATTATTCCGTGACCTTATCATCTCTGGAAGACCAAGTCTTCATTCTCTGTTATACCATATTTGATGGCATAGCAAACTTTGACAGGAGGCCAAGGAAGTTCGCCAAGGCCTTGTCACATCCTTGCTAGTGAGCGCGCAGGTGTCACCGACGAATCTTGTGTGAGCCGGCCGGAGTACGCTTGAGTGCCAAGACAGTTGAGCGCTGAGCGACGATTTGCTCTTCGTTACAAAGTCTCATTGTCGCACGTGGTCCCGATCATTCACTATCGTCGAAATGTGACTTTTGGACAATCACGATGAAAATGATCCCGACTTACAAACAATGTTCGGCATCCTTGGGGCTTTTGTCTCTCGGGCCGATGAAATGCTGGTATCACCAGTGGCACTCCAAAGGTAGGTCAACTCAACATAGCTTACTCTATGGGTCGAAGACGGCGCAAGCTGACTGGGTGCTGTGTTACACTGGCAGGAACGTTCTGTGTATTCCCACACAGACGTCTCCGATTTGATCACTGAAATTTCGCGATGGAAGATTCAATCTCGCCAGCCAGCACCTTCAGATCCTTGTGTTTTCCCAGATGCGGCCTGATAAGATTCTAGATAGCATTCAAACGACCAGATTTAAGAAGAGAGATGTCTAATTGTACTAATTACAGGCTGTTCCACTCCAAAAAAAAGTATAGTCTAGGACGAAGTGGTGTTGCCGCACTGTGTACTGCAGTTAGCTCCTGAAAGAAATACGAAACGAAAAAGCAACTTACACAAGTCGCCACTGGCGTTGTTCCGCAGTAGTACTGGATCGCAGGAACCTGGCACTCGTATCTAGCAAGGATGAGATTGATCACATTAGAACAATTTGCCAATCACAGCCAAGAGTATATACGAACATGGCACCCTCGAGGTCGATACTTGTGGGTGGATCTGGCAGCGAGCTTGACTGCACCCCAGCGGGTCCATTGCATTGGGGGGTTTCAATGTATTCTAGTAGAAGCGGAATATCGGCAATCAGCACGACTGTCCCCGCTACAGTAGAAAATGCGCCAACGATTGTATACTGTGTAAGGTGCGGGGTGTACTTGTTCAATGATCACGCCCCACATGTAGCCAGTACAGATGTCTGGTGTTGTCCCTGTTTGGGGGGCAGCGAGGACCGCATCCACCGCACATGCAGCGAGCAGGACAAGGGGAGTGAAACGAAGCATCTCTGAGGGAGGCAAGAAAAGCGAAGGCAACAAGGCAAGGCAAGATCGCAGGTGGGATGGGGATCTTCCTGGCAACCAACCAAGAGACATTTATACCGTCAGCTCCCAGAAATCCGGCTTGCAGAATCTACGAATGACATCGCCATAATCCTTGAATGTCGGCGATAGGATCTGGAATGAGCTGAAAAGGAAGGAGGTCGAGCGGCAATCTCAGAAGATATATCTAGGTACACGTAGCTTTCAGGCAACCTCGACCCATCTCTCGTGCCGCCTAAAGAGGCTGAGATTGGATATTTGCTTCGTAGGCTGGACTCGAACAGCGGCCATCTTATGGAGCCAAGGGGATGCCGAGACCGTGTGGGAACTCAAGACTTTTGAATTCCGAGTTAGTGTCACGAGCAGCCATTTAGTCCGTATACGAACGACATCTTAGTCTGGTGACCAACCGTCAAACGAGGCAAAGCCGTCAATGGACCATCCGGCCCTCAGAAATCGTCACGTCAATCAATGAGTTCTGATCCACTCTATTAACGAATGCTGTGTTACAGAAAGAGACATCCAATCTATATCGATGAGCGATCATCCGTCAATATTTGGAGAGCACGGTGTAAATTATGAGTAGACCTTCCTTCCCCTCGAATGTCAGTGAGTACTCGTCGGACTACTCCGTATTCACTCCTCAAGGAAGAAGTAGTTACCCGCAGCTGTAAGTATCGGATTAAATTATTGGGAACAAGAATGTCATAAAAACATACTCTTTTGTTCGCGGTCCTTGATGCTGTTTAACTTGTTCACACGGGGTCGGAAGTTGGTAGGATCACGGCGAAATGTTATCTCCAGAGAGGCCAAAAAGCGGTTCATCCCCGAAAGCAGGGATTGCGGTCTGTAGGTGGCACTAGTTAACGAATGCAAATACTACACAACTTACTCACGGTGTCGCCGTTGCTGCGATGGCTGGCTGGCCCTCAAAGACAATGACGCGGTCAGCGAGGTAAGTTGCCATGATGAAGTCATGTTCAATGACGAACGCGGTTTTCTTGGTGTGAAGGATGAACCTGAAGGTCGATAAGAGTGCGAGGTTGACTTTGAAATTGATAACAAACCGTTTGATAACCTTGCTCGCAATGATGCGTTGCTCGGAGTCCAGGAAACTGGAATGGAACGTGTCGGCGAAAATTGCCCGCAAGTAGTTAGGGTGACTGACCTGCTCGGCTCATCAAGCAAATAAACCGACACATTGGGTTTACCTAACACCATATCAGTTAAATTCGAGGCCGTAAGGTATGCAGGTTACCCAAGGCGAGAACGATTGCAACACGTTGCAGCTCTCCTCCAGACAACGTCTTTACTTCCTGGTCCATAATGTTTTCCAAGCTCATTGGCTTCAATACATCACTTTGGAACTGCGGGTGCATGAAGGCTTGCTTGATTTGTTTTAACAAAAGCATGCGGACTGTCCCCGAGAACTTCGGAGATATCGTTTGCGGTTTGAGTGACACAGCAAGTTCCATTTTGTCCGTTTCGATATCGGGAGTTGTCACACCGGCCAACAGACGCACGAACGTGGTCTTTCCGGTACCATTCTCCCCGAGCATGACGACGATCTCGGAGTCGGTGAAACTGCCCGCTTCAACCGTCAGCTTGAAGTCCCCCATTGTCTTGGTCATCGCAGGGTAATTGTAGTGGCGTGTTTTGTCCACTACTAGTTCCTCTGCAGTCTCCATCATCTTAAACGATAACGATTCTTCGCGAAAACGCAGGTTCTCGGTGGGGATGAATCCGTCAAGGAAGATGTTGATGCCTAGTTCCAAAATGGTTGACTAACGACAAGTCAAATTCAGCGTGTTGCCTACCTTCGCGAACAGAGTAAGGCATGGTGACAACCCCATACATGGACGGTTTCCCATACAAGCAGCAGACAAAGTCGGATAAGTAATCCAAAACCGAAAGATCATGCTCAACAGCTATGACGTAGCAGTTAGGATTAAGCAGTGAACGGATGACTTCTGCGGCTTTCAATCGCTGCTTGATATCGAGGTAACTCGACGGTTCATCAAACATATACCTAGACTAAATCAGGACGAAGAGTGCAGCGGAACTATGGGGTGACCATACACGTCTGCCTTTTGGATACAGGACATGGCGATCGCAAATCGCTGAAGTTCTCCACCGGACAAATGAGACACTTCGCGGTTGAGAAGATGGTTTAATTCAAGATCATCGCACATTTTCTGTTTGTTGTCGAGTTCCAACTTGGAGTCCAACATTTGGTCTACAGTCATGTTCCCTTTGATCGCACGTGGTATGTGATCGACGTATTGCGGTTTAATGAGCGCCTTGAGGTTATCCTCCAACACTTTGGTGAAATAGTTTTGGAGCTCGGATCCGCGAAAATATTTCAGGATCTCTTGCCAGTCGGGTGGGTCCTAAACGGGCAACATCTACTCGGTATATATGAGGGGATGGAAACGAATTTTGCGTACATCGTATCTACCCAAGTTGGGCTTCAGTTTTCCGGCAAGGATCTTAAGCGCTGTGCTTTTTCCGATACCGTTGGTTCCGACAAGGCCGAGAACTTGCCCAGGCCGAGGGGTGGGAAGCCGATGAAGCTTGAAAGCGTTGGCGGTATAACGGTGGGTGACTTCAGATTCAAGGTTGGTGGGAAGATTGATGATGGCAATAGCTTCAAAGGGACATCTTATACAAAACTGATTGGACAGAAAAGAGCAGACTCTACCATGAACTTACTTCTTTACGCAAATACCACAGCCGATACACAGAAACTCGGATATGAATGCGATTTTGTCTGAGGGCTTTACTTCGATGCACAGTTTTCCTGAGAAATAGGTCTAGTCAAGGACGGCTGTAACTCAGGATGATCAGACAACGCACCCATTTTGACGACGGGACATGACTATCCATGGGACGAGTCAGCTGCAAGCAGCAAGGTGTATCTGGTTTATCCACCTTTTTACATTCTTGGGCGCATCGCTTTGGTTTGCAGCGATTTGAGTCGACGATAGCGATACGAGTGATCTTGTCCGCCATAGCCTGAGTTTGAGTGATGGCCCGTTTTAATCATCTGCAGGTACTTGTGCCATTTGCACGTGACCTACTACAGCCACAGCACCATCTACTCAGGCTGTGGATTCAGACATGGGGAAGAAAAAGTCCACTCAAGGCAACAGCGACAGTACCGACAAACCTGATAACAAGGTGTGGATTTGCCATCAACAGACATGTTTGTCAGTCCTTAGTTCAAGCGTTGTACCAGGCCAAGGGCGGGCTGAAACCGGCTACTGCAATAAACGTCCGTCACATTCTATGTGAGAAGCAGTCAAAGGCATTGGAGGCTCTGGAGAAGATACAGGTATAACAGATGTTATTTTGTATGCTGGTGGGCTGGTTGTGTTAACCATGCTCGCTGGCAGGGGGGCCAGCGTTTTGACAAAGTGGCCCAAGAGTATTCAGAGGACAAGGCCAAGGGTACTCATCATATACCTCCTTGCTCACTTCTCTTGCTCACTCAGGTTTGCAGCTGGGGGGGGTCTTGGTTGGATGTCCCGAGGATCGATGGTTGTAAGTCGCCAGGGCCTCTACTACTAGTAGCACTGGTATGGAGTTGATGACCATGCTCAGGGCGCGTTCCAAGATGCTGCGTTTGCGTTAACGCCGTCGACGGTGGACAAGCCTGTCCTTTCTCCACTGGTCAAAACCAGCTTTGGGTATCACATCATTATGGTCGAAGGCAGGCGGTAAAGCCATCAGGTACAAGTCTTAATGTACCTCCGTCTACACTTCGCAGCCACCATGCATAGCCTGTTTACATCATGCCAAGGCCGGACACCCAACTGCATCGTCATTCACCACTTCCTCAGCGGTGATTACTGTCACCGCTCGCGTGGTGATTGCAGTCCTGCGCCTTCTTCTCGGCTGCTCGACATCCGGATCGGGGGTGGTTCCAGAAGATGTCGCTTCTGGTTGAATGGTGGTCCGTCTGGACGTGCTAGATCTCCTCGATTCCCCGTTACTACGATCGACTACTCGTTTCCGCTTATTCCCGACGGATGGTGCAGCTTCGTTCAGGGATACTAGTGAAACGCGTGAAACTTCGTCATCATGACGTCGTATGTCCGCCAAGAGGGCATTGCCTCTCTGCTTGCTGGCTCTCCCATTTTTGCGACGTCTACTTGTGCCATATTGCATAACGGCTTTCCTGAAGTCGACCCCCTGTTTCTTGTGGAGATAGTAGTACGTGACACACTGAGCAGCAGTCTTGTTCGGCAACCGCTGAGCAATGACGCCAAACTGTTTCGGGTGCGCAGCGAATTCGTTGAGGAAAATATCGCGCTCCTCTTCGGTCCAATAATCTTGACCAGAAGAAGCACCGTAAAACTCCGAAGGATCATCTACGATGTTGTTCGTGTCGTCATACAGATAGGGTACAGAACCCTCAGTAACAGAAATCATGTCTGGGATCTTGGCCACGTTCCTGATCGCAAGATAGCTGGGATCGGTGAGTTCTTCAACGCCTAAGCTGGCAATGATCTGTTCCATCTCCAAATCCGAGCGGACAGCATCCCCCATGACGGCAGTTGAACGTCGGGTTGTCCTGCCACCTGAGGGAACTGCAGATTCTTCCGAGATTCCAGTCTTCTGGGCATCATCTAGTCGCGTACAATGCTCTAGCCACCGTTCATGTAACGCCAAGTATTCGGCTTTCAACTTGCGGGACTTTTCTACAATCTCAGACTGGCGTTCCACAAAGCAATCGACCAAAGACGATCGAATCGCTTCGTGTGCAGCCAATCTTCCAGAAGAATTCGCAGAAAGAAGGTCTTCTGATCGACGATTCTGGTTTCCAGGAGGAGGCGGAAGGTTCAGGCCCAGGTTTGAAACTACTTGATTGGCTCGGAGCACGGGGAATACTCGTTCGGTACGCGATTGGCGGTCATAATGGAGACGCGTAAGCAGAACGAATCGAACTCTCTCGCGGGTTAATTTGAGATCGGCAGACTGGCACAGAACAGAGCGATTGGCTGTAGAAGCTGGAATGGTGCTGTGATCACTGACCACGATTTTCAACGAGCTGGTAACCGGTTCAGGGGGGGCAATCACATTCGTGTGGTCAATATCCGATCCGGGTTCTATAGCGCTTGATATGACGTTGGACTCCTTTTCTGGCACCTGTACGAGGGGAGAGGCAATGGCTGTCGACGGTGGGGGAGGAGGCTCTTGGCAACCATTTGCCTTCAGAGAAGTTGTGGCAATATCGAGAGCAGCACACTCTGTACGAGAAG
The DNA here is from genome assembly GCA_003316335.1 of Hemileccinum impolitum. Taxonomy (NCBI): domain Eukaryota; kingdom Fungi; phylum Basidiomycota; class Agaricomycetes; order Boletales; family Boletaceae; genus Hemileccinum; species Hemileccinum impolitum. Next base: position 300,698 of record QFEQ01000155.1, on the reverse strand, counting down.
ACGACTCTGCAGCTACTAAATGTTCGGCTTTTGATGGTGATTCCTCAGGCAAGGGGCGGATGGAATCAGTAGATGTAGAGTCCGCTTCCACGTGTAAAGTCGCGACATCGTGCGGTGTTTCTGCATGGATGGTCAGCAGTGTTTCCATCTTAATCCTTGCAGCAACGTACCTCTCTGAGGCATTGCATCGTTAGAAGATACCGATTCAGGAGTTGGGAGTGGCGAAGGGTTACGTTTCAGAGCCTCTAGGTTAGCGGCAAGATTGCCGTTCATGTAAATGGTCTCGTGGCTAGACAACTGCCTGTCGGCCGAGACGTGTATGACGGTTCCCAGGCTTTCGGAACCTTCTGATGGGGCATTGCTGTCACCACCTGATATCGGTACCTTATTCGTTTCGTGCGCGGGTGCCTTCTCTACTGATTGGATTAACAACTGGGGAAGAGCAGACTCTTCACCGAGCTCGGAGATACCGGTCCTGGAATACCCAGGCGATCGTGACGACGATCGAGATTGGGATTTTGTATCGAGACCCTCCTGAAAAATAGAGCTTCCTCGAGAGCGGGATACAGAAGAGAGGGGTTGGTGGTCGCTGTCAGCAACTGGAAAGCGTCTTGGGCTGGCTCGGTATCCCTCCGTTTCAACCAGTGGACGAGGTGAAGGGGAACGATGCTGTGACGTTGGAAGTGACGCGGGTAGACGAGGAGGGGTACTTGAAATCGAGCTTCCTTGGCGCTCATCCACACGATCATAGTAGGCAGATCTACGTTGGTGACTCACACTATCACCTGTATTGGACGACGGCCAAGAGTCGTCCAGGTACTGGGGCCGGTACGTGTCGGCAGTCCGAGAAAAGGACCCGAGATCGCGCACAGCATGGAAAGTGGGAGACGGACGATAGCTGTCGTAGTGTGGTACGAAATCTGCGCGTATGGCAGGCCTTTGGGGAGAGAGGTCTCGTGACGGTTGCTGTCGACGATCTCCATACCGGTCGAGGGTAGAATCCAATCTACGAAAACTGTGTTACGGCAACCTTATCTCTCTGGCAAAGCAGCATACGACTCATACCGAGGTCTGTCAAGATGCGATTGTTTCCAAACCTCCTGAGGTTCGAACATCCTTTCAGCTAGCGTGTCACGACGATTTTTGTCCCACGGTGGTGGACTCGGAGAGAGTCGTTTGTGTGGCCATCGAGAGGCGTGGTCCCACTGTCGTGATTCCTGCTGTCTTGCACGGTCATAACGAGGAGGAGACGGACTCCGGCTATAGTACTGTTCCGGTCTGTAAACGTTTGGCCTGTAGTTGTTGGGATGATCGTCGTAGTATGCACCACTTCGAGGTTTGTAGCTATCGTAGGTGAGCCGCCTCGTGAATTGACCTGGGGAAGGGGATCTACGACGGGAGAAATGCTATGCAAAAGCTTTGAGGAACTGATAGAGCAGGGCATTTGATCTGACTAACATCGTAAGATGATGAATGACTGGCCGAGGGTCGACGGAAATCGTAGGGTAGCGGCGTTCCGGTTGGAGACAGCTGTCCATAGCTGATAGAGGACATACTCAAGATAGCTTTTCAAAAAAACCGATGTCTTGGAACGAGAAATGACTAGGAACTTCGGAGTACGAGTCGTCGCAGAAGCTGTGTCGTGACACGGTGCATGAAACTGCAAGTCGAGACAACTTGAAAGGCGGAGACACTGTAGTCCTACCGATTGTTCTTTGCGCACTCGAAAGACGAGAGGGAGTATGAGGTAGAGGTCGTTTGAAACTCCGCTGGCAGTGCTGGAGGCTCGTCTGAACGCATCCTTGGCAAGACATGAACTTGCTATGGATTCAACCCCTGCTAACCTAGGCCACGGGCTCAAAGAGCCCCAGAAACTCTCCTTCGAGTCCGTCAAGATACGAAGGCTCGTCTTAGGCTCATATTGGGTTGTAATCATCCTTGCTCTCCCCTTCTGGTGGAGGCTCACAAGTATCGAACGTATCGCACTGCCCTCGATCCGTGCAAGGGCTCAGCTCGACAGAAAACTCGTTTTTCCCATACATGTACAGCTTGACGCACCGAGCTTTGAAAATAGCCCTCCTGGTTTGGCGGAGAAGCTCGACGAAATCCTCTCTCAGACTCTTTACGCTTCCACTACGCAGAGAAACCTAGACATCAGGGTGGGCATTGGTGAAAACGCAGGTGCGAGGAGCTGAGTGGGGGGGGGGCCGACGTCCAGCTGGTAATCATTGCTATAGGGGAGGCTTCAAATGCATATACTGTTGTCCTCGGGAATCACACCGCCGTCCATCGCCCCAGAAAGCTGGTTGTGTGCCCAGAGGATGCATCAGGTGGGTCGGGGTGTGATTGGCACACCCTCAGTGCCTCATGCACGGTACTATTTTTCCAGTTCACCGGTTGGCCAGCATTTTGTCTGGTCTGCTTGCGCCGGAGATCTCCCCGATACAGGAACAACGCATCATTCAATACAGTGACCGCTATCGGCTTGCTTTCACGTTGCTGAACGAGAACGCCGCATCTGATCGTCTCGTTCATTCCTGGGACGTTCAAGTTGCGATTGTAGGAAAGTAGTTCCATTTCATTTGGAGTTCCGACGGTTGATCAACCTCCCTGCAGGCCATCTATTTCCAATTCTTTCCCAATTGAATGTGCTCCATAATACCACCGTCGAAAGTCAGGTTCAATACCATGCACCCCTGGCGTTTGAACCCACGCAACTTGTTGATGACAACACTTCCTTTCACGGTATCACTCCTGAAGATCTCACCGTGTTCATTAACTCTGCTGAATGGTCATTGTGTAATTATCCTGTTAGCTGGATGTCTAGGATGAGATTTTTGACTTGCGATTTAGCTTCTAGCGTCTCTAATGACCCAGTGCTTCATTTTGTGTTGTTTGTACCGTCGTCATTGCGGCAGCCGCTTCATATCCTTGACGCACAGGGTAAGCGTTCATTGATGTTTGCGTGACAGTGTGACTGGAGTGACTTTAGGGTCACCCACGAACCAGAATGCATTTCTTCTGCCTCAATGGGGCGGTATCTTCATTCTAAACAGTCCGGCGCAAGATGCGATAATGACGCACTTGACAGCAGCGGACCTGGTGCCTGCCTTTACCGTGTTTTCTGATCAACTGACTGCCTTGTTGGGTGTTCCTTCTCTTCCTCGTGGCGTGCGGTCTGAAGTGGCTCTTCCACTATCCGACTGGCAGTTGGATGCGCTCCTGCGGCGCCGAACGTTAGAGAATATTTTGAACAGCCAACAGACACTCCACAGTATTGTGAACCTCGTGGACCAAATCGAAACTATGCCTGTCGATCAAAAAGTCAAGGGAGACGTACACAATGCGTTGTCAGCGCTCGAGGAGGTCTGAATTCCATTTTGGTTCGATTCGTACCAATATCCTGACGAAGTACCCTTGACATAGGCTTATCGATCTGCGGTGGAACTCCCTGCAGTTCCTTTGCGTTGGTCCAGTGAGGCTTTGTCATTGTCCTCGCACGCTTTCTTTAATCCTGGCATGTTGGCAATGCTGTACTTCCCTGCCGAGCACAAATATGCCGTGTACACGCCTTTATTTGCTTCTATCTCGGTACCCCTGATAGTCGCACTCGGAAGAGAGATTTATGCTTGGAGAAGGGAGCGTCCGACGGCAAGGGAAGGATGAAGGATGACTGTCCTCTTTACTGCATTAGTTCTGTAGAATTCCGGCCACTTCAAATGAAAATAAAAGCTTGACTCCCGTGTGGTGCCTGCGTTTGCACTGCAACAAACGTGTCTCCAACGCCATCAACTCTAAGAATATGCACCACAGCCAATGTTTACTAAGTTGTCACGTGATGACAACGATCGACGTCAACGTAGCAATAGTACTACTACTATGTTGTGCACTAGGAGGCACTGCTTATCGACAGACAAGACCGCCTTAATAATTCGTCGCTATGAGCACGAACAAGACGAATATTGATGGCATTATGCTCTTTGAGCAACCATTCGCACGCGTACGTCAGGCTCTGGGTGCAGTGGATAGTACCTCTCACCGTAATGCATGTTAGGTGCCCTACGAGAATTATCGCAAAGTATTTCGTGCATCTCAGAGGAATATCGAGCGCGAATTGGGTAACGTGCAGTCAGCGTCGAACGAACTTCAAAAACGCACAAAGGACAACGAGGTCACCCTTGAGGATGCGGCCAAGACCGTTGATGGCATGATAGCACGAGTGGAGAATCTTAAACGCAAGGTCGGGTCCTCATGTGTTGTGCGTCCCTGATGCTCATCCATCAGATGCGTATTCCGTACAGCTTTCTGACCTGCAGGAAAATAATGGCAGGCCTACGCTTGATGTTACTCATGAACGGCTGCACCATCTTGCGTTGGTGGAGGCCTTGCCGACCACGAACTGCCCTGATTTTTCACGTTGGGCGGACACGCGGCTGGACCGATGGTTGGTCGACTGGACACTCCGCGCGGGCCGAGAAAAAACCGCAAGGAAGCTTGCCCAAGAAAGGGGTATTGAAGTACGTTAACCTGCGGTCCGACTCTGCTGGACCCCACGTTGAAGGTTCATCTCCATGCAGACCCTTGTGGATATTGATCTTTTCATGGATATCCACAGGATTGAACGCGCGCTCTTCCGGCACAGCTGTACCGAAGCTATTGCATGGTGCAGTGAAAATAAAACGGCGTTGAGAAAAATTAGGGTCAGTTCCTGCGCCATAACATGCTGTACCTGACGCAGCAATTTCCGTCACTTTGCAGAACACTCTCGAGTTTGAACTCCGGTTGCAAGAGTACATTGAATTAACCCGCACTCGCAAAAGCCAGGAAGCGATCATATATGCAAAAAAGCACCTTATACCGTGGCAGGAGACCCACTTGCAGCAGATTACGCAAGCTATGGCACTTCTGGCGGTTCAACCTTCGACAACCTGTGGGCAATACAAGGTTCGTTGTCTATCAAAACAACACTACCAACTCTCATGAAATCTTAGCGTCTCTACGACGAGTCTCGCTGGACCTCTTTAATTCAAGCGTTCCGCCTCGCTATTTACTCACTAAACAATTTGCCGACAGAGCCACTTTTGCATCTTGCGCTTTACGCTGGACTCGCTTCCCTGAAACTGCCCGCTTGCTATGATCTTACGCACAATGTTGACTGTCCGGTATGCGATCCCAACATTGGCATTCTCGCGAAAGAAGTACCGTTCAGTCACCATGCCAACTCTACCATTGTTTGCTACCTGAGTGGTAGAATAATGGATGGGGATAACATGCCAATGGCTTTTCCCAACGGATATGTTTATTCGACCGAGGTAGGATGAAATTGTACGGACTTGAAGCAGCTCTTACACACCACTTCTCGCCCAGGCATTGGAAGAGATGGCGGCCAAGAATAACGGCAAAGTCGTATGTCCACGGTCTGGTCACGTCTGTGACTTTACTGCGTTGAAAAAGGTTTTCATATCTTGATCTTGGCTGGCACGAGATCGCACGTAGCAATTTAGCATCCAGGACACTTACTTTGAATGACTATGCGGGTACGACGCTTTTTCGCAGACCACGTGTGGGTTTGTGTTGACTTCGGAAGCGATATCGATACCATGGCTTTTTGACTTTTCGAACATGTATGTCACCCGAACTTGACCCGAATGCGCATGCTTTAGAATGGAATCAAGATCTTTCGGATCGGACCGCGCCGTTTTCCCACGGACTGTTATGAACCGGTCCAACTTTTTTTTTTCCTGTGCTGCGCACACGTACTGGCGTTGACACGTCCCGAAATTCACCTTCGTTTTCAGCATCCTGCAAAGTCATAAAAGGGCCTTCATTCCTGCCTGTGAATTTGCTTCCATGTACAAGCGCAGGCCTTCGTCTGTTTCTTGGAATGGCACCGAAACAGTCGACGTAATACCAAAGCGAACAGCTGTCACACGTCTCTGGAACGAGATTCCCGAGTGGCAGAGGGATAATGAGTATATTTTGAGTGGATACCGTCCGTAAGTATTTACGACGAGTGTCGCTTGTTTTGTAGTTATGGCGAAAGCTGAGTGTATGAACCTCAGGGTTCAGAACAGGTGGTCTGGTTGTGTTGCCTCTATCTTCGGCTGTAAGTGGTACTTTGATGTTCAGTTGTGCTGCCAATTTTCAAATGTGTAGACCTTCACAACGAGACTGGTGAGCCTAGCTAGTGCCCAGACCTTCATAGTGAACGCAGATCTTCTCCATCCGATGTTCACACAGTGAACATCCATAGTCACTTTTGGGGTGCAATACTCTTTGTTATTTTACTTGCAACCTTCCAGACGAGACACGTGGGTGTGTACGAAACAGCGACATGGGTCGATACATGTGTCATCGCGGTATTCCTGGTGTCGGCGGTGTTCTGTCTGTCTGCCAGCGCTGTATTTCACACATCCACATGTCACTCTCAGAAAGTGAGTCTGCCATACAGAAAACAGATCAAAGTACTTAGACCGGTTAGGTCTCTGCCAGGTGCCATACTCTGGACTACATCGGCATCATAGGTCGAGATGATGCCATCACCTCGAGCACCATATCCTATTGCTGATCTCTTTCTTGATAGTCCTTACTGTTGGGTCATTCATGCCTTGCATTTCCTATGGATTTTTCTGCGACCCCGTGTTCCAGGCGGTTCATTCACTTTCCATTGCGTTCGCTGGTGCCTGTAAGTGTTCTCCAAAGCGTAACCCAAGTCTATTGATGTACTGTGTCTGGAAGGTGCCACGTACGTTGTTTTAAACCCCGAATACTGCAAGCCAACCCATCGGGGTGCAAGAACAGGGGTGTTCATTGCCCTCGGATTATGTGCTATTGTGCCTGTTGCGCAGCTGGTCATAAGGCATGGTACATTGAAAGTATTTTCCGACATGGGCTTCGGTTGGCTGCTGAGTTCGGGGACATTATACATATCGGGTGCATTAATTTAGTGCGTCCTTCTCGTTCGCCGCGATCTGGCATATGTAGTTGATGCCTTTTTTAATTTCATTCCCGCTCAGCGCCAACCGCATTCCCGAGCGCATTGCACCTGGCAAGTTTGATTATTTTTTTTCGTCGCACCAGATTTTCCACGTCTGCGTCGTCATGGCCGCGCTGACGCACTGGTTCTGTGTGTTGACGGTGCTCGATCACTGGCACTCTGAGTTGGGCGGCGTATGTGACGCGTGATCAATTCACCGCGTCTTCCCACGCCGTTCGGGGTGTGCGTTCGGTGTGGCGGCAAATCGTTGTCGGACCATTCGCCGGCACCACGCTCCAGTGATAGACGGAGAGAGTATACACGTTGGGGGAGTGTTTCCGACTTTTACAACAAATGAATGTGGATTGTCATTAGAAATTCGGCTATGGGGAATCCCCGGCGTCATTCGGGACCGCCTCGATCACAATCTGCAGCTCTATGAAGCTGCATCGGGCAAATTATTCACTCCAGTGAGACTGGATGCACTGGCGGGCTTAGTGCTGGGACGATCGGCTTCCGACGGGAAGTGTATGACGAATGAATATAGTACCTGGGCGCAAAGTCACCGCCGCACCACTACCTCGAGGCGTTAAAGCTTCGCCTTTTAGGTACTTTGGTAGTACTGCGCTCAGGGTTGGCAGACCCGTCCAAGGTTGGCACTGGATGTTCATGACTCACACAGGAGACGGGGACTGAGATCAGACAGGACTGCTACTGCATTTTCCTATGTGTGCTGCAGGCTGACGGCGGCCTCCCCATTGCACATTGCACGTGAGTTTCGTCATCATATGGCTTATTTTTAACGGCCTGCAGCGGCAAACTGATCCAACGACACTTTGCGAGTCTCTCATTGGCCAAAATACCCTTAAGCGAGTCTAAAAGGGGTAAGGGAGGATTTAGCGAGCCCAGCACTGCCCAAAACCCGTTTTTCAAAATACCGAGGCTCGCGGAACCGAGGCGATTTGATCGTCAACGATCTTGGTTGAATTTGGATTCCGTCTAGCCGTCCGCAAGGGATGCGCTAGCAGGCACCTCTTGAATGATGCGTGTTAATGTCATATTCACAGGACTCAACGTGCACTTCACTGGGGCCAGTTAAAAGAAGGGACGTCAATCGTCTTCTCTCGCCATCCTCCTCCCTTATCAAAAAGGCCTCTTGCGTCCTGAACCATGTATACAGTCGGCTTACAATCAGCTGCCGACGCCTTTCTTGTCTCGAGTCTCAAGGTCCAAGTGGTCTTGGCTGTCCTCATTCTTTTCTTTCTCCTTGTGCTCGGTCATTGTTCGTCCAAAGACGACCTCTCCGCACAAACCCCTGTTTATTTACCTGGTTCACACCTCCTCGCCATCGCCCCGTTCTTCCGACGGCGCTTCGACTTCCTCAACGACGGTTTCCGCAAGACGGGGCAAAAGTTATTTCAATTTAACATGCTGCGCGTTCGTGGCCTGCTTCCCGGATTCCAATGTGGGTTGTTAACGTCATCCCCAGGAGACCGTCATCGTCGTATCCGGGGAGTCTGCACGAAAAGCATTCTTCGCGAACAGGGCTTTCGATCTGACAGAAGGGTTCAAGGTTCTGTCAGGTGCGGTATGTGTCGCTTTCCCTAGTCTATCTGCATCGGTCATGATCTCATTACTACCAGATCCCCATGGTCAAGGGTGTCACCTCCGATCTTCAAACCCGCCGAATAGCACTCATCCACAAACGCCTTGCTTCAGTGCAAAAGGACGACCATCTTAGACAACGTACGTGTCGCTGTCCTTCATTCATGTATGTCGCTGATCTCCCCGATGCAGTTATCGTACCCATTCTGGACGATTGTTACCGCGTTATGGACACTTGGGGAGCGAGTGGAACATTCGACCCCTTCAAAAAAATATACGAAGTATGTCCCCGAGCGATAGTTTATACTGCCAACACCTAACGGCTTGCCCACTCGTTCACGACAGCTCGTTTTTCAAACTACTGTACGCACTATTACTAGTCAAGAAATTGCAGACGACCCTGCACTGGTTGCGCGGCTCAAGAATCTATATGATATATTGGATAGTGGAACTACACCAGCGACTATTCTGCTTCCTTGGCTGCCTGGTCCGAGCATGCTCAGGAAGTTACTCGCGACCAAGGAGGTATACGACATTCTCTCACGCGCCATCGACCTTCGGGTAAAGAGTGACAAGATTCAAAACGACACGCTCCAGATGCTTATTGACGCAGAGGACGAGCGACTAGTGATGGTGGGAGTGAGTGCCTTGATGTTAGTTTTCTGATACCACGCTGACTTCTCTAGTTCATGATGGGTTTACTAGTTGCGGGGGCCAGAGCGACCGGTACCACAGCGTCATGGCTCATAACTTTTCTTGGAAACAACTTGGAGTGGAAAGACAAGGCCATGCGGGAAATCGAAGAGCTGCTGTCGACGTACTGTCCGGGAGCAGCGGCTAGCACTTCGCTTTCGTCGCGTTTGGCATCCATTCCATTGGAAGCCTGGGAAGGAGAAACACCTGTTCTAGATGCCCTCATCCACGAGACACTTCGAATTGCGCAGCCACACACTGCCATGCGTCGCAACCTCGGGCCTGACACAGTCATTGATACCAAAACCATCCCTTCAGGGGCATACGTAGTTTATCCATTCTCGGACGTTCATCTTAACCCGGAACTATACCCCGATCCGTGGAAGTTCGACCCGAGCCGCAAGGAGGCCAAGACGCCGTTCGGCTACGTTGGGTGGGGAGGTGGTGAGTGTGCATATCATTACGTCGTTGGCTGTGGAGTTGACACTGGCTGTTCACAGGTAAGACCATCTGCCTGGGTCAACGTTTGGCAAGAATGGAGCTCAAACTCATCACATCCATGATGCTCCTGCGGTTTCGGTATTCAATTGTGGACTCGAGGGGTGCGCGCCCGGACCCTCTACCACGACCCAATTGGAACGATATCCTTTTGTGTCGACCCGACAACGATATTTATTACCTCGCCTATGACAAGACCGGACTGTAACTATAGAGGTCAAGCTGGACGTTGACCGCATCGGACATACCCTGGACTCGTTTATGCGACCACCTCAGACTGTATCATGCGCATCTTACATCACTCGACCCACGCTCGTTCGGCTCAACTCTAGCGGCGTTTATATTATGTTTAATCTCTAGCATTTTGAACTCGGGACCGTGCGTACAGTGGTACTTATTACCCACCGGTCTTGACCATCCTTGTCATCGTCACACCTGCTGTTGTATTTACCCGTATCACTCGCATACTTGGAAAAAATTACATAGTATCATAATGTGTCGTCCCATTTTGGAGTAGACATAGAACTAGATTAATATATAATATGGTCTGGATGCCCGGTGGTGCGACCCGATGTGAGTTCGGCAGACGAGTTCGCTGTGCATCGATCATCGCTGTGACATGTAAAGCGACACGTTTACAATTTTAGTGGGTAAAAAACGCAATGGGTTCTCGCACGTCCCGAGTGGCACTTGTCACTTGAAGAAGAGCTTGTCTTTTGACTTGACTCGTGTCGACATCTGACGCGATCGTGGTTTGTCGTTTTGCCCAGACTCGGAGAGGATCTGAGCTGCTCTGTCCTTCTCCTCTTGTCTTCTGCCCGTGATCCATTCTTCTCTGCTCCTTCTTTCCCTCTCTGCCAGCCGGGCCCGCTTCTCTCTCGATGGCTCCCACTTGCTTCGTAATATCCGGCGGACAGCTTCTGGGCTGATCTTGAACTTGTCCGCGAGGACCGCACATGAGAATGTGTCCTTGTCGAACGCGTGCAGGGAACGAAGTCCGTCCATGGCATCGCGTGACAATTTGCGCGTGGGGTTCCAGCCATCCGGGAATGCCTCTTTGATCTTTTCGCGATGCCGTCGCCACTGTTCAGGGGTTGGAGCTGCAACGGGGTGTTTTTTGGGTGGTGGTGGTGGTTCGTCCTCGCTAAGATCGAGAGAGGGAGCGTCACTGTCAAAGAGGAGGGAGGTGGGGGGAACGTGTCCGGCCAGCTGCCAGTTTCGGGGTGGGATGCGCTGCGAGTAGAGGCGATGGAAGACGATTTGGATTCGCAGCAGAGACATGGGGTTCGTGTTGCAGAGCGTCGTTTACACTCCGCGATGAGTCGACTGTCGGCATACCCCGATCGCTCTCATCTGTTCGACTTGTACTCCCAGGGGGCGACCAGCTCAGCATGGCGGACGTGTCCGACGCAAAGATCAACGAAGGTCAGCCCTGTTCACGTTTCTTCAGTTACGGTTTGAACCAGCATCATCGCCCCCCCCCAGCCTACTTGGACGTGCGTTCTGACAAGTCCGGTACCAATTGGCTGCTCTTGGATTATGAGGTCAGCCTTCTCCACTCTTGGCCGGACACGCCTTCCTCACACGCGGGCCAGTCCGATCGTTCAGACAAGCTCGTGGTTACAAAGACAGGCACCGGCGGCCTCTCTGAGCTCCGAGACGCTCTCGATGACTCCAAGGCCTCTTACGGCTATGCGCGCGTCACTTACGCCAACGACAAAGAGTCCCAGCGCGAAAAGTTCATTCTCGTCGTATGGATCGGATCTGGCTGCAAGGTGATGCGAAAAGCCAAGGTCGGTCTCCCGCCCTCCATTTTACGTCCATCACCGCGTGTATCCGTCGGACCATCGGCACTGGTTCTTCCGTTTGTTTTTCCGGGACTTGTCACACGCCCACTTTACCCTAGTTGTGATGTCAACATGTCCTCGACTCACTTTGTTTCACTGGACATTTTAGATTTCCGTCCATACTGCAAATGTCAAGGAGGTGCTGCGTGTTTACTCAATTGAGGTGGCTGCTCGTGAAAGGGACGACCTGAAAGAGGAACCCATCGTATCTAGGTTGCGCAAGGCAAGTGATGCTGTGTGCTTGCAGCCCCTCCCTGACACGTCCGTCCCAACGTAGGCCGGTGGCGCGAGTTACGACGGAGTATAACCGATCTTCACTCATCGTCTATCTCGGACACAGTACATACCATACAGTTGAGCGTGTCAAATTCCACCAGAGCCTGCATTATCTATCAGTGGCAATTAGGTTGGCACTGCCGCGACATACTAAAAAGGTCGCAATGATGAAAACCTATGTGGATGCATCCTGCACGCACCACTGCATGTCCAGAGTGACGAATTGTTCAATTGGGGACTAGCGCAAACTTGGTCAGGTTGTGGATGCCCTCCTCTGTCAACCGCATGCCCATCCAGCCGTCCATGCGCTTAGCCGACAAAACTTTTTCGTAGAACATGATGGATGGCTCGTTCCACTGCAAGTGCCAAGTGAATTTCCGAGTGTAGCCTTTCCGTGCACAGACACCCACCGTGAGTACGGACCAATCAAGACGTCCGCATTTCTGTCAAGGGAAAACAAAAGTCTGTTGACCCACAATAAGAGTACAATAAGCAAAGCTACCTTTTCCAGTGCCACCTTACCAAGCTCGGCGAACAGCGCCTTGCCAATTCCCATATTCCTGACCTCTGGTTTCACAAATAGGTCCTCGAGCTGTATTTGGTGTCCGCGTCACGCATGAACATGATGATTGTTCGCACGGACGCACATACAGCCCTGGTCTTCCTACCCAGGTGGAAAAGTTGAAAAAGTAGAGGGCCATCCCGAGGGCCGCGCCTGGTTCCTCGAGTGAGCCTTGGAATGCAAGGAGGGCGTGTGCGTAGTTCTTTTCGAATATGTTTTCTCTGAACTGCAGACGATGTGTGGGTGTTGATCGTGGCAAACAGGGGCGGGATTACCAGTTCTTGGGTGGCCTTTGCGGCCTCTGATTCCTTCTCATATATGGCCTATGTGAGCGTTAATGCTGATTGCGCGGTGCGGCAGGAAAGGTCATACGAGATCGCGGACGAGCTGTATGAGCACGTCCTGGGATGGACTTGTCAGCGATGGACGTGGTAGGTAGGCAGCTACGTACGACGTCGTCGACGGTGGCGGGACGGATGTGGAATTGTATGGGGGACATGGTCGATACAAAGAGAGATTACTAGTATCTTATCCGGCGACTACCAAGCGATTTGTGTACACATATTTGCGTGCAAACCTTGTTTGTGAGTTTTCATCGTACACGAAACACACGTTTGCCCCCCCCCTGCGCAGGCATCTCTGATCCTCAACCACCACTCCTCATGGATCCAACAAAATTGGCCAAACTGCAGGCGCAGGCTGCGGCCAACCGGCTTGGTGAGCGATTTTTGGTCAGCCATGCCCGCGGTGGACCATCGCCTCATCTCTCTGCATCTCTCCCCATATCATCGCTTCTAACATGCTTCAGGTGGAAAGGGTACCATGCGTCGGAAAGTCGTCCGAAAAACCAAGCCCTCTGCCGCACAGGACGATAAAAAACTACAGGCTGCCCTGAAGAAACTCAATGTACAACCTATCCCCGGAGTAGAGGAAGTAAACATGTTCAGAGAGGACGGAAACGTACTACATTTCACTGCTCCAAAAGGCACGTTCTCCTTTTCATGACATCTTCAATTCATGCCCGTGCACATTGCCAATGTTTATGTTCCGTCGGACGGGATCTGGGAGTATTAATCTTGTGTTGCTATTTCTGAACAGTTCATGCCGCGGTGTCCGCCAACACTTTTGCGATCTATGGTGCTGGACACGTCAAGGAACTTACCGAGCTCGTCCCTGGTATTCTAAACCAGCTTGGCCCTGATTCGCTCGCATCGCTGCGCAAGCTCGCAGAATCCTACCAAGCCATTCAACAAGGCCAGCAGAGGCCAGCGGCAGGTGGTGCCGAGGACGATGATGGCGACGTTCCGGATCTCGTTGAGAACTTTGACGTCGAGGGCGAGCAGGCGGCGGCGGCGGCGGCGGAAGTCCAGGACAAACTGGACGACGTGAACTGAGCACACGCGAGGAAGGCGTGGTGTATGTTTGCGAGCGAGGTTACGGCTGGAGGAACTATCATGCGGGTCTGTGGCTGGCAAGGAAAGAGGGAAAGGCGTGATGATGTGATGATTGATGGGTGATCGTTCCCTCTGTCGGTTTCTCCCATGGGTTTCTCCTTCTCTGTTTGGTCCGCGATGACTGTATCCCAAGGTTATGCACCTTATGCTACACATGCTTGTTACCGTCCCTTCACTTTCTGCGACTCGGATCGATGACAGAACGTTCGCATCATATGTTGTCCCTGCAGTCTTATTGACCTCTGGGATTTTTCGGCTGGTAGATTCCTTACCGCCGCGGACAACATGTCGCAGGGGGAGCCCATGTGTATTCTGTTCTGCCAGTGCTGTCCAATAGAAGGCTACTACGGCCTGCTGATCGGTCACCGGCACCTGGACCCACCTGTCCCGCAGGTGGTTATAATCCAATAAACAGCGACCTTTGGCAAGGGCCACATACAGTGCGTTCAACTTGACAGGCCCCTCTGCCCTCCAATCACGGTCCCGAAATTCATTATCCAATAGACGATATACTAATCAGGCCTCGACAGCCCGAACACACGGCCAGTCCAGTGCGGTGGCAGTTTAATCGGTTCCGGAATCACGATCATCCAGCTCAGTCACCGCGAGCGGTTCCACTCGTCTTCGGTGTGTGTATTATTCTCACCCCCCATGGTCAGATGACCACGGAGCTTGTCGCTGATATCCATTATAATTAGTCTATCTATAAGGCATGATTGCCGCGAGGCGAGGTTTGCCTTGTTCCCTTCAACTGAGTCGACGACGCCATCCGCACACCCTTGAAGCATCATCGCACCCGTGTCACACGATGCCCAGACAAATCACTCACTTTGAAACGCACGGTGGGCACGTTCATTTGCAGTTTGTCAGGTCTCGTAACCTGTTCGTAGATATTCGCTTCCCAACATCACTCACAGGCGATGGGACCGATGCAATGCAAGTTATCCTCGCATGGCCCTTTTTGCGGACGCAGTACCCCGCTGAGGAATGGCGGAGGCTGGACTGATGCCGTTGTATTACAGGAATACAGATTGCGATTACTCCGCGGCATACGTGACGTTGTACACCGATTACGATTTGGTGGGCCATGGAATGACGTTTACCATCGGTCGGGGGACTGATATCGTGAGTCATCGAGATGGCCCCCCTTTATCTGATAGACGGAAGTGGAGTGTATGGGAGTCTCTCTGATTGCGGTGGATGGAATCAGTGGGTGATGGATGGTTGGGAGAGAGCGTGCTTGTGGCTCCACAACCCCTCTTTTCTTTCTGCAGTGCTCACGCAGATGATAATCGTTGTTGCGCGCGATCAGGTCTGCCATGCTATCCAAGTTCTCGCCAAGCGCTTGATAGGCCGCGATCCCGAGGAGTTTTTCGCAAACATGGGTCAAGCATGGGATTGGATGTCTGGTGACTCCCAGTTGCGCTGGTAAGCATCCGCAATCGGCGTGGGATCGGGTACTTGAAGCTAATCTCGGACGTATGTAAGGATCGGCCCAGAGAAGGGTGTCATTCATCTCGCTCTTGCAGCGGTCAACAATGCCGTGTGGGATATGTTCGCGAAGTCGCGAAAAAAGCCGCTCTGGAAGCTCATCGTGGACATGACCCCAGTACGTCTTGTCGTGTTTTTGATACGAGTGGATGGGATTGGTGGCTGAATCCGCATTTTGGTACTGGGCGATGTGTCTCATCAATCAACCTCTCGTGGACGGTGTCTCTAGGAAGAACTTGTGGATGCGACTGCATTTCGGTACATCACTGATGTGCTCACACGGGAAGAAGCGCTGGCGATGCTGAAAACGAAGGAGGGAGGAAAAAGGGAGAGAGAAGCGCACGCGAAACAAGTCGGGTAAGTAGTAGCCTGACTCATATGACGACTTATCAGCAATAACGCGTGAATCATGATCATGATCAGCTATCCGGCGTACATTACGTCTGCAGGATGGCTCGGTGAGAATGATTGATTGTTGTGTCGCGCCGAAGCTGATGATTCCTGTGCGATGACTGCTTGGTCAGGCTATCCCGATGAAAAGGTAGCACATCTGATGAAAGAGGCGGTCCAGGCAGGGTGGACACACTTTAAGATGAAAGTGGGCGGATCGCTTGAGGACGATTTGCGGCGGGGGAGAATGATCCGGGGTATCATCGATGACGCGAGGAATTATCCTACTGGTGAGTGATGATTGGACGATATGCATGTGTATCGCGATGCTGAGTTGTTGGACAGATAAGCCGCTTCGTGATCCCAACGGTCCTGAATTGCAGGGGAGGAATGCGGGCCCGACAGGAGCGGTACTGATGATTGATGCAAACCAGGTATGGGACGTGAACGAGGCTATCAGATATGTGAAGGCGCTGGAGGAGATCCGACCATGGTGGGTTGATGGCGTTCAAACGTTGGCGGGCGCTGACGTTATGGGTAGGTTTATTGAAGAGCCGACGGCACCGGATGATATTCTTGGACATGCGGCCATCAGACGGGCGCTGAGGCCGTACGGGATTGGGGTTGCAACGGGGGAGCATGCACACAACCGGATGGTGTTCAAGCAACTATTCCAAGCGGAGGCGGTGGACGTGGCGCAGATTGATGCGTGTAGGCTGGGTGGGGTGAGCGAGGTGTTGGGTGTGCTGTTAATGGCGGCCAAGTGAGTGGAATGGAAGGATTTCTGATGTCATGGGATTTCTGAATGGCCGGGCTATGATGTAGATTCGGCGTGTTGGTGTGCCCGCACGCAGGTGGGGTCGGGCTCTGCGAACACGTTATTCATCTGAGGTGGGTGCTGTGTTGTGACGAAAGAGGGCGTGGCTGAGTGCTTAGCCTGATCGACTATATTGCGATCTCTGGGTCGATGGAACGGAACGTGATCGAATATGCGGACCATTTACACGAGCATTTCGTGTACCCGTGCGGGATCAACAAGGAGGGCCGGTATGTTGTCCCTGAGAACGAGAAGGAGGGCTACAGGTGAGTGGTGGTACGGCGGGGACGGAGTGAGTCTGACACGAGACGGGCAGCACGGAGATGCACGCGAAGAGCATCGCCGAGTATGCGTTTCCCGAGGGGACCTACTGGATGCACTGATAGGGGTGTTTGTGTATATTTGTAGTGTGTCACGTGGATAACATAGGGAATGGGTTTTTGATGAGCGGGATGGCCTACGACGAGCAGCGCTTGTTTTTTGCACGCTCTGCGTTGTACACCGTCATGCACGTCGAGCACGATCCCCGCCGCGACCGGTCAGTCGGATTTCAGCCCGGCGTGCACGTGTCCTCACCTCCGACCCGTCCGTATCCACCAGCTGGTCTCGCCGGTCCGTCTCGCCGACCCCTCCCCACTCCCCGCACACGTCCCGAGTCGATGCCGCCCCCTCCCCGCCCCGTCCCCATCGTCGTACAAGCACCTGCCCCTTCCCGCCCCGCCATCCTCGCCCCTTCCGCCACACTCCCAACATCACCCACCACCACCACCACCACCACCACCACCCCTGCACGCCGTCCCCTCCCTACCCCCGCAGCCCGACCAGCCAGCCCAGTCAAGTCCGTCGTCAACGCCAACCCCGATCGCGATCTCCGCATTCCCAGCTCCTTCTCCCGTCGCGCCCCCGCCGTCACACCTCCGACCTGGTCCCGCCCGCCATTACCCGACCCACGCGAGACATCCGCCCCGCCTTGGAATGCCAACCACCCCGCACACATCGGAGCAAACGTCATCGAGCGCAGAAGCACCGTCTCGGGTGGTGCTCCCCCCACCCTCCTCCCTCGCCGTGCAATCAGCCCCGACCGCGCTCTCCCTCCATCTCCCTCTCGTCGCCCCCTTCCCTCCTCTCCAACAGAGCCACCCCACATTCCATCCCTCCACCAGCGTGTCCCCATTTCATCCGAAGATGACCTCGACCTATCCTCCCCCTCCGACATTGTATTGCCTTCTGATAAGGATGCCTACGAACCAATCACATTTGCTGACCCTTTGCAGGAAGAAGACGATGAGCACCACATCATCTTTGCAAAGAACGCCCATACCCACAGTCCCCGCTACGGCATCAGAGATTTACCCCCTCGTTCCAGAATGGCAATCGCAAACCGCGCCGACAGTCAGACCAGTACGCTGCAAGACCAGTCATCCACCGTCCGCTCCGCCACACTCCCTCAACAGCCAACTTCGAGCTCAAACACCCCCCAGACTCAACCCCAAGCTGCCAGCGTCCCGCATACCCCACAAACACGCACATCCACGCCATTCATACCATTCGCTAACCATGACCCCCCAGGAGAACCACAGTCTCTCACTCTACGCTTCGCCTCCATGGGCTTGGCCGAGGAACGCGAGCGAGAAAGGCAATCGCACCAGGCACCGTCAAGTCCCACCCCAGCTCAAAGCCCCACTCGAGCCGTTCATGCTCCCACTAGCCCTGTGCGCCAACAGCACGCGTGGCTTGCAAATGTCCCTCCTCTTCCACGCGCACCAGGAAACCCTACTCGACCATTCTTTGGTACTACCGATGTCCCGAGTGAGTTCACCAACCCATGCATGAACATCATCTCACGCATGCCCTCTTCCCAAGCAGTAAAAAACCAGCCGCCCCAGCCAAACAGGACCTCCTCACCATCTACATCATCATTACCAACCACCCCAATACTTGCTTTTTCGTCATCTCCGAAACCCAATGCTCCGTTTGATCGCAAGTCTATTCTGCAGCAGCCACTTCATCAACCGCAGTCCCAGCAGGTTTCGCAGTTAAGCGAACGCCAGCGTCAAAAAACACAGCGTGCGAGAGATCCCGACGTTGATCTGGACGATGCACCACCACCCTCCTTGCGCCGATCTCCCTCACCCATCCGTCGGGGTGTCACGCGTACTCCCGTAATTGAGTTTACCAACGATACACCGCCAAGGAGGCAATGGGCACCCGGTCAGGATGTTGCATCACGAACTGGCAATGCAAGCGAAAATGGCGCAGCATTCCGTGCACCGTCACAGTCTCCAAAAAGAAGAGATCAACCGTTCGTGCAACCCCAAACTCAGCCTCCAGTCCAGTCACAGACTCAACATCAGCAGCCGGCGGTACCCAGAATATCGCTTCCTGATGGAAATCACGATGATGATGGTGATGTTGACCACGACAACGTATTTGGTCCCAGTATTGTTGTTTCCGGGCCCGCAAGTGGTCCTAGCACTTCAATTTCTGCGCCGGGCACACCTGCTATCTCGGTGTACGCTGCTGATCCTCCATCCACGGCTTTTTCACCTCCGAAGATCACGGTTTCAGACTTGGCTCAGCCAAAGAGCCCACCCGGTGGCTTTGGATCTCGACACACCCAGATCCAAGAGTCATCTTCCTCTTATTCCGCGTCTGGCCGTGGCCCCGCTAAACGTGGCCTTCCTCCCCCACCCGCCTCCTCAGGTCCAATGCGAACCAATGGCCTGTCGTGCGGAGGGTGCAACGGTCCCATCATCGGTCGTATCGTGAGTGCGATGGGTCAACGATGGCACCCCCACTGCTTCAAATGTACTGTCTGCAACGAACTCTTGGAGCACGTGAGTAGCTACGAAAGTGATGGACGGCCGTACTGTCATTTGGACTATCACGAGGTCTGTATCATGTCATTGTGTTGCGATGACGCACTGATTGCGTATATAAATCGAACAGATGTTTGCTCCTCGTTGCTTTCACTGCAAGACAGCCATCATCGATGAACGGTTCATCACACTCGACGATCCTGCCCTTGGTAAACGTACTTATCACGAACAACACTTTTTCTGCGCTGAATGTGGCGACCCGTTCCTTGCACCTACTGGCCCTCTCCCGCCTTCTGTTGGGCGCACCGGCGAGCTGAATCTCACCGGCGACGGCGAGTTTGTCGACGATGACGTTGGCTTTACGGTGTTCAAGGGACACCCGTATTGCGAGGCCTGCCACGTGCGACTTCGGATGCCGAAGTGTAAGGCGTGCAAGAAGAGCATCAGAGATGGTGTTAGAGCCGTAGAAGCGTTGGGAGCCAAGTGGTGTTGGGGGTGTTTCGTGTGCGAGGTGGGTTCAGAACTTGTCATTCGTCCTTGCATTCTCGTGACGTAGTCTGACGCGGGAACGGTAGGGCTGCTGGAAGCCATTCGAGGACCCATCCTTTTTCGTGCGGAACGAGAGGCCATTTTGTGAGCCTTGCTTTAGTTTGATCTTGAGGAACGAAGTGTGAAGGCGGCCACCGCCGTTGAGCGTGAAGACGTCTTGACACTCCGGTCCACCTAGCGCTTAGAGTCGATTAGTTGTACGATTTATCCATTTTACTTGCTATATGATATCTGTCACACTGATGTTCTTGTCGTAGTCATGTATGCATACAGACATGTATTTATGAGTAGATGAATGTACGGTTCAAGGATCTCCCGTGGCTGAGTTCATTGTCCCTACTGATTACACCCAGTCTTGTCCCACAATGTGCACTGTGCAACAGATGAATACTCATTGAAGATTTATCAAAGTTCACCACAAACACTGCATTATTTTTGCCATGAACATGTAAGAAATAATAGAGCAGTATGATACAGTGCAACAGTGTTCCCTGCTAGGACATGTTTTCAGGATATCACTTCAATAGCTTCCCACTGTAGGCTCTGGCTCATTACCATTGAGCAATCCAATGTGTAACCCAATCATCACCATACAGACGGATCATCATCAAAATAGTTACCTGCCAAAGCAGATTGTGTGTCCCATGCGCCAGGCAACATCCGATGCAACCTACACCTTTGAATGATTTCCGACACAGCATCCGGGTCCTCTTGTCTCTGATGAAGCAGTCCAATATCAGGGAGAGGTGGTAGGTTCTGAAACACGAGGCGTGCCACGCCAACCTGTGCCAGATAATCTGCAACAGGCAAACGCGGAGGATACTTACTCTCCTGTTCGACGACGCGCTCGATGGAGCCATGTTCCTTGATAAACTTGAGCGCCCGGTTCGGTCCAACATTCTTTATCCGTTGCGAAAAGTCCGTGCCGAGTAGGAGTGCAAAGTCGACATAGCTTGCGCGACCGAGTTGGAGGGTCGCGCGAACGATCTCGCCGTGAACGACGACAATGGGGGATTCCCGTGTAGTGATACCGCGTAGCATGGGCGCCTCGTATACGAGTACGTCTGTGTCCTCGCTCACAACGTAGTCTGCGTGACCATGGAGGACGAGGGCACTTGCGAGTGCTTCTGCTTCGAATGGTCCAGAGGATTCAATGCAAGGGATGCCCATGGCACGTAAGAGCTCTTTGCATTCTTCGTATGTTTGTGTCGTGGGGGAGTTGCTCCGACGTTGGTACGACCGAGAGATGGCAGCGCTTCGCTCCGCAAGTGCCATCAGCGTCGACTCGATTTCGACTGGGGGGAGGTCAGACGAGGGTACCGAGAGTACGTTCCAGACGTGGCCTTCGTCAAGTGTCATTTGGAGCTGTTGCTTGGACATGGCGTATTCAATTCGTGCGTCAAGGGCGTCAGGGCTGTCTATCGGTGCAGAGTGGTCATGATCTTGCGCTGGGATCTCAGGTCCTTCAAAGGACGAAGGCATGGATGTCAACTGAGTGATGCATTGGCTGTATTCGCAGTATAATGTAGAGAGTTCCGATTGTAACGATTCGATACGATCGGTAAGTGGGGTGGGCTGCACCGCGGCGTTCCAGTGGACAAATGGAAGCGTTGGAAAATTTTCATCACAAGGGTCATCAAGGAGGTCAGAAGAGCCGAGTTCATCGTCTGTAATTGTGTAAGCGGTATCATATAAAGGTACCGATGGTGGCGAGTAATGTGGTTCAGATCTAGATGTCGAAGGTGACGCAGCCACAGAATCCAGGGCATCCTGCAAGTCGTGTATTCCTATGCCACGGTGGGGTAAGAGGTAAGAATGTTGTGATGGTGGAAAAGGATGATCATTTTGGGGTGTAACGGAGAGTGATGGAGGATACGGTGAGAGGGTTGTGGACACAGGCAGCGTGGACCCTGAGGCATGCGCATCAAGCGATCTGTGAGTTGATCGGATATCGCTGAGGGCATCGTTGACGTGCTGGCGATCGGTGCTAGGCAAGGAACGGTAATAGGGAAGAAGGCGCATCAGCTTCTGAAGTCTATGAAGTCTGGTACTTTCGATGGACCCGCGCAGAGCGTCTATTCTTCGTGATTCTCTACGTCGCTCGACCTGTGGTTAATTGAAATGAGCGTGACCAAGGGTCAAGAAAATAAAGCACGCTGACCTCGCGGGCTTTAGCTGCGGTGCGTTGCTTTCCATCAAAGACACAAATAGCATGTACGTCAGAGTCCCTCAATTCTGTGAGTATACGATGCCAACCGATGATATGCCTGTAGGGGTGAGGCATGGGGGCAAAATGAAGGCGTTGAGTGACCAGGGTGCCATCGCTGTCGGAAGAGTGAACAAGGGTGTCAGAGAAGCAGAGCGAGCGAGATCTCACATGACGACGGTCTTTCGGCGCAGCGATCTGAGGCGGTCAGGTAGTTTTTTAAAGACATGTGGACTTTGAGAGGGGTCGGCGGTAACCAGCAACGGCGGGGACTGTGCTCACCAAGTTTTTTGTAGGAAGGGCGTGATGCCCAGCACGCCCATGATCTAGTAGTGGTTGGTAGTCAGGATTAACCTCATGGAGACCTTTTCCAACTCCGCCTACAGCCACGTCGTCGTGCGCCGTCCCGCAAGGCAGCACAAACCGCTGACAGCGACCGCGCTCGTTTGACCGCGTACTACACCACCCCGACCGACCAGCGCTCGTCTTTCACGCCTTTTCCTGCTCATCTTCGCCCATCATGTCGGTCATGCTCACGAAATTCGAGTCAAAGAGTAATCGCGTCAAAGGTACGTGTCTTGTGCGCCCATTCGTCCCAGATTTTCATCAAGAATGCCTCATCCCAAAAGGACTCGCATTCCATCCCACTCAACCCCTCCTCGCCGCTGCTCTGCACAACGGTAGCGTGCAACTATGGAACTACCGCATGGGCGTCCTAGTAGACAGATTTGAAGAGCATGAAGGTAACCCTCTCCCAGCAATATCATACACCCTCATTGATATCCCCTGGCAAAGGCCCTGTTCGAGGTGTTGCCGTCCATCCCAGCAGAGCCCTCTTGGTCACCGGTGGCGACGATTACAAGATCAAAGTCTGGGGTCAGTCCCTTTTCTCGTCCTGTACTCCGTTCTGATGTTCCCCCAGACCTGCGTCCTCAGAACCGCCGCTGCCTCTTTACTTTGCACGGTCATATGGACTATGTTCGTACGGTCCAATTTCATCACGAGATGCCTTGGATCGTGAGTGCTCGATAACCTCACAGCCCATGCCGATTCACTAACCCCAACATCTCAGCTGTCCGCGTCCGACGACCAGACCATCCGGATATGGAACAGTACCTCCCGCAACTGTATCGCCATCCTCACTGGTCACTCACACTATGTGATGTCTGCGCAGTTCCATCCAAAGGACGACCTCGTCGTGTCAACATCCATGGATCAGACCGTACGCGTTTGGGACATATCCGGCTTGCGAAAGAGTACTCCCAGCACCGGACCGAACAACTTTGAAACGTTTGACACGTTTTCTACCGTAAAGTATGTCCTCGAAGGTCATGACAGAGGCGTCAATTTTGCCGCCTTCCATCCTACCCTCCCGTTGATCGTCTCCGCGGCTGATGATCGTACAATCAAGATCTGGAGGATGAGCGAAACAAAGGCTTGGGAGGTTGATGCTTGCAGGGGACATTTCAACAACGTCTCCAATGCGCTCTTCCATCCTAAACACGAACTCATCGTTTCTTGTGGTGAAGACAAGACAGTGCGTGTGTGGGATCTCGCGAAGCGCACCGCCATCCAGACGTTCAGGAGAGAACACGACCGATTCTGGGTCCTTGCTGCACATCCCAACCTCAACTTGTTTGCTGCAGGTGGGATCAAAATACACCTGCAGACATGCTTCTGCTGACGTAGTCTGTTAATATAGGTCACGACAGTGGACTCATCGTATTCAAACTCGAGCGCGAACGGCCTGCCTTCTCAGTGCATGCTGACGCACTGTATTACATCCGGGATAAATACGTTCGATCATACGACTTCAACAGCGGAGCAGATATCGGTCTTCTGAGCGTCCGCAAATTTGGCAGTCCTTACGTCCCCCCTCGAACGCTAAGCTACAACCCTGCCGAACGGGCAGTCATTACGACGATCTCTTCTGACAATGGCTTGTTCGAGTTGTCCTCGCTGCCCACGCAGACCAATGGAGAGGTCAAGGATTCGTCCACGGATGGTAAGCGTGGCTCAGCTCACAGCGCAATCTTCGTGGCTAGGAATAGGTTTGCCATTTTGAATAAGACCACGCAGGTAAAAAGGAATTGCGATAGTCGATCATGGTGTACTCAGCATTTCACCAGCTTATCGAGGTTCGCGATCTATCGAACTCTGTGGTGAAAGGAACCAATGCGCCAATCCAAACCAACGAGATATTCTACGGTGGGACAGCATGCCTCATTCTAAGTTCGACGTCGTCGGTTGCACTCTACGACATCCAACAACAAAAGATCATCGCCGAGTTGAACAGTCCGCCTGTCAAATATGTCGCGTGGAGCTCAGACGGGCAGCTTGTAGCCTTGATGAGCAAGCACAGTGAGTGGTGGGCTTGTGTTCTTCGTTGCATTGCCGTAACCTGGATTGTGGTAGCCATTACCATCGCCAATAAAAACTTTTCTCAAAGTAGTCTGGTCCACGAAACCATTCGAATCAAATCTGGAGCATGGGATGACGGGGGCGTCTTCATCTATTCTACTCTCAACCACATAAAATATTGCCTTCCCCAAGGGTATGTCTAGCATCGCCGCAATCACAACCATGGGCTCTGACTCCAACTTCTCTTTTCTTCCATTGCTTGACCATCGAAGCGACAACGGTGTGATCTGCACACTTGATAATCCTGTCTACCTCACGCGCATCAAGGGTAAGACAGCCCACTGCCTGGACCGTTCCGCGCGTCCTCGGACAATCACATTCGATCCTACGGAGTACCGGTTCAAGCTTGCTTTGCTCCGAAACAACCACGAAGAGATGCTACATATCATACGGACATCGACCCTCATCGGGCAGAGTATTATCGCATATCTGCAACAAAAGGGGTTCCCCGAGGTACATGTATATGTGTTTTGTTTGGGACTATTGTCTGATACCAGTGGTGTGGATTTAGATTGCACTACACTTCGTCCAGGACAAGAACACGAGATTTGACCTCGCTATTGAGTGTGGAAATCTTGACGTAGCGTTGGAGACCGCAAGAGCGATTGACCGGTCAGACTGCTGGGAACGTCTAGCGCAGCAAGCACTCAAGCAAGGGAACCACAAAGTAGCTGAAATTTCGCTGCCCATATTTCATAATGGAACTGACCCACACCCTTACTACAGATTGTTGAGAAGGCATACCAACAGACCAAAAACTTCGACCGGTTGTCGTTTTTGTATCTCGCTACTGGTAGTGTGGATAAGCTGTCAAAGATGCAAAAGATCGCGGTTGCAAGGGGGGATGCGATGTCACGCTTTCATAATGCCTTGTATGCGGGGGACATACAAGGGAGAATCGGTGTCCTACGGGATGTGGGCCTTCGTATGCGTTTGTTTTGATCGTGTTTGAACTGTGTTCGCTGACGTGGACGTAGACCCGCTTGCTTACTTGACCGCGAAAACAAATGGGTTGGACGAAGAGGCGGCTGAAATCCTCGAAGCTGCTGGCTTGACTGAAGCAGATGTCGACGATGTTCCTTCGTTTGGCCAGTCGACACTTGAACCACCATCCATTGTGACTTCTACTGCAAACCTCAACTGGCCATCAATTTCGATTGGCGAGAACTTTTGGGATCGTGCACTGGCAAATGGCAACCTGGACGGAGACGGTGATGTTCCTTATGTCAACGGCCTCGACGCCTCCGCACTGGATGATTGGGCAAAGGAAGGGAGTGCCCCTGGGGGCGAAGCTGGATGGGATCTTGATGTTGAGGATGCCGACGATGAGACACGCACGGAAGGGGAATTTGAGGATGCTGTTGGTGAGGGTGAGGATGAGGATGAAGGGGGAGGTACGACATCTGGTGCGAGTGAGAACGAAGTCTCGCCGTTCGCTGCAGATCACGTCGCCGCGGGGTCTTTTGAGACTGCGATGCAGGTGAGTTGCCTTGGACAAGAAACTGTTGTGCGGTACTCAGCGATGTCCAGTTGCTGAAGCAACAATTTGGGGTAGTCAACTCCGAGCCCCTGAAGCAATTATTCCTCTCTATCCAGCAGTTACACGCTGATGAGTCTGCTATGGAGTCTTTCGAGGTTGAATCGTCTGGGCGGGTCTCACTGCCGTCGATGCGGACGGAGCTTTCGGAAGGTTTTCGTTTCGTCTCAGGCAACAAGCTCCCTGAGGCCCAGGCTGCGTTCCGATCTGTGCTGCAGGCGTTGCTGTTGGTAGTGGTATCCTCGGATGGGGAAACCAAGGAGGTTCGTTACGTTTACTCAGCGATCGATTCGGTGGTGCTGACTGGGTGGAAATGCAGTGGCACGACATGGTTATTTCCGCACGCGAATACCTCCTTGGGGTTTCCATCGAGCTGGAGCGACGACGCGTCACTCAGGACGAGCCAGACAATGTCCGTCGACAGCTGGAGCTCGCAGCATACTTTACGCACCGCCAACTCCAGTCGCCACACATGCAAATAGCATTGCGAAGTGCCATTGGCGCGTTTGCGAGGGCCAACAATCATGTCACTGCCGCCAAGTTTGCGAGACGACTTATAGATCTTAACCCGGACCCCAGGATTGTTGCGCAGGTGCGTTCTAACTGGGGAACGTCACGTTGATATATGTAATATCCCGACAGGCGCGCCAACGGATTGCGGCAGGCGATCGAAACACCCAGGATGCAGTGGAGATATCGTACGATGGGTCGAGTGAATTTGATATCTGTGCAGCCACGTATACGCCGATTTACAAGGGCTCTCCATCGGTCCACTGCCCGTATACGAAAGCGACGTTTTTGCCTGAATTTGAGGGGAAGCTAGATCCCCTTACGGAGGTTACGGAGATTGGGTTGACGGGGAGCGGGCTGCCTGCGCCATGGCGTTAGACGTGCTGTTCTGAAGTCTACGGTAGGATGGGCTTTTGTGTACATTCGAGGCATGACCGGTCATGTGATTCACAAATTCGACGTGACTGCTCATGTCTTCAATTAATCTTGCTTTTTGCTTTCCTTCCATCATGGTCGACGCTGAAACAGACAACACCATCCATCTGCTCGAGAGCCCAAAGGCAGCGTCGTCACAACCTCCGTCGATTGGCCCGGACGAGGCGTTGGAGGACATCCTGACACAGCCCTGGAGGGATGTCATTCACGCGTTTGCGGCCTCGATGAGACAAGGTGTGATGCAGGAGGCAAGCAAGACGGAAGAGTTCACGCAAGGTATTAGCGCATATATGCTGGTTTCTGTTGATCGCACGACCCAAACTGCGCTGCAGGGCTCAAAAAACGATTGTTTCGGGCGATCATTGACACGTATGTGTGGTCGATGGCGCGGCTCGCGCGTGAAGCGGAGAGCTCAGAAGAGAGGCTCGCCAAGGGTGTGCAAGGTTTGTTGTCTGCAGAAAGGGACCAAGGCAGGTCATCTCTTTCCACTCGTACGATCATGGGTCGTTATCTTTTGTTGGTTGGAACGATCGTCTGACGTGACTCGTCAAGATCGACTTCGTGTACGACTTTCGGAGCTGATGGCGGCGGTGAGCAAGGCGGTGGAGATGTTTGTTGGATAATAGTTGATGTAAACAAGTGATGATCATCAAAAGGCAATGATCTGTAAAAGGAAATTTCAAGAGCGATGACAAGAATTGGACGTGTTGTCGAGCGACGTCGTGTTGGATGGCAAAAATGAAGTTGTAAGGAGGTACGCACGGACGCGGGACATTTCTCAGAGCTCCACATCTCATCCCCAACCGTGACCATGTCCCTCGCAAAGGGCCCACACTGCGCCTTCGTGTTGCTCGCAGAGTTCGACATCGATAGCGGGGCACAGCTCACCTACCAGTTTCCCCAACCACTCGGGACGGACGAGGGGTAAGACCCTCTTTTCTTCCGCACAACCCCCTCCACTGATCGCACCCCAACAGTCTTCTAGCCAACTTGATGCTCCCCGATGGTGCAGAGCGGCATCTCGAAGACTGGACCATTTTCTTCCTCAACCAGACCCCATTCAACACCATCTCGCCCGTCCTCGCCCTCGAGACCCCCGAATCCTCTGACGATCTCTCCAGCGACTCTGACGCTCACCCCGAGCTCATATATGTCCTCAACTTGGTTCGGACGAAACACGACAAAACGGCTCGGAGGTGCGGCTCTCCGAATCATAGCCACAATATACTTTTCTGACCTGGCTCACCACGCGTTGCAGAGGTGCCGTCGTCAAAGCAATGGCCGTTTGCACCCGTCATCCGTTCATCCAGATCTTCAAGGCAAGTGTCCCAATGCCGTACCTCTCCCTCCGCTCGCTTACACCACCAACAGCCCGTCCTCCTCCTCGCCCTAGATGACTACTTTGCCAATCCATCACAGGACTGTCTGGCCCGCTTGTTCGATGCCATCAATTCCATGGACGTCACTGGCGCACCCGAACTGACCCGGTTCGAAAAGCTTATCATGCGCGCATCGGAACGCAAAGACATCTTTAGCGAAAAGTTTGCTTCCCCAAAGATTCCCGAGAATGTACCCAATTTCATTGGCACCCACGGAAAAGGGCAACACAAGACCACCTCGTCCACAGGATCGCACTCCAGCGAGGATGGCATGCTTATTCGGCGCCACCCCCCCACCGAAGGTACGCGCGAACGCTCTACGACCGAGAGTAGCGCCACCAGTTCTCGTGCGCACCAACCCAACCCGTCCTCTCCGTCCGACTCGTCCTTTTCTCTGGGCGGGAGTGCGGTCTGGGTTGGCGATGAAAGCGCCATTCTGGACAATCAGGTCGGCGTTGCGATCGGAGGCGGACCAGGGAGCGTTACCTCCGGTACACAGGCAAGCCGGGGGCGCAGGTCGACCGACGCATCCTCTTCCTCATCCCATGGCTTTCCT
Organism: Hemileccinum impolitum; assembly: GCA_003316335.1. Classification (NCBI taxonomy): domain Eukaryota; kingdom Fungi; phylum Basidiomycota; class Agaricomycetes; order Boletales; family Boletaceae; genus Hemileccinum; species Hemileccinum impolitum. Next base: position 271,677 of record QFEQ01000155.1, on the reverse strand, counting down.
CGAGACCATAATGCTTACGGCGGCGCGATACCAACGGCCTCGGACCCGCATTTGCGTTCTGGATTATCCAAAGATACCCATTTTTTTCAAACCACTATAGCTTACAAAGGACATCAACTACCCATCAAGCTTCCCCTCGCCACATTTCCCGAGGAAGTCGGTGATGTCAGAACGACTCTTTCTTCGCGTCGCATGTGAACTAACGGATTGCATATACCCCAGTATTCCTTAATTCAGTTAATACAGACATTCTCTGCGGCATATGTGACCGTCAGCGGACCACACCATCCACATTTACACACAAACGGAAATCTCACGCACCCCATAATAATTCTTTTTAATGCACTCGTCACCGGAAAGCGTATTCTCTTTTTAGGTCATAACATACCTGCAGGCCAAGTAGCCAACTATGTGTTGTCAGCATGTGCACTAGGTTCAGGATGCGGAGTGGTCCTGAGAGGTTTCATTGAACGTGCATTTCCATACGCCGGGTTGGCTGGAGGTGAGGACTGGGTTACCACGTAAGTCGGGAAGCGGTCGATGGTGTAGGTGGACGCTGATGGAATGTGGGTTCTACAGGCCAGCATACATCGCAGGTGTTACGAATCCGATCTTTGAAACGTCGGGGTCATGGGACCTGCTCATGGACGTCGGGAATGGACGAGTGGTGGTCTCCAAGGACATTCATATTTCTTTCCCCGTTGTCGCTACGCCTCCGGCCATCATTCCCCTCATCCCTCGCTCGGGCATAATCCGTGCTGAAAACTCGGGAGCAAGCGAAGAGGAAATCGCACGGATAGCTACGCGAGATGGGACGCAAGCCAATCAAAAATCCGATTTTGCAGCACGGCCCGACAATTTGGACAATGTGTTCATCGAGGACGTACGTCCTTTTTCCACTGACGAAGGCGCATAACATGATTGGCTGCGCTTGCCAGATTATTTCTGCCATCACGTCACACTTTGGTGAGACGTTGGTAAGGTTACGGTTTACCGAATATGTAGGTCGTTTTGTGCGGCTTGCATCGAGGTACGAAGAAGTAGCGACTGGTTCGACAGCCTTGGGCTTCCCGAGTACTCCTTTTGTGGAAGGATCACTGGGGAAGGGCGTCGTATTTCCAGATGAAACCGTAGCAGCCAGGGAATTGGCCACAAATGCCTGCCGTATTGAAGGTTGGCGAAGGACAAAGGCCTATCAGTACTACACCACGGTGCGTAACACGCGGCTGATGACAGACGCTATCTTATAACGGGATAGGACGCTCAAAAACATCTTGCCACGGATGCGGTCCAAGGCTTTGATCTTTTGCATCAGCTTTACCGCATGCGCCTGGTGAAAAATCTTCCTGATGCCGAAGTTGAGTTAATTGTCCGCACCATTGCGGAGAACGTCCGATCGTACGAGCAGGTTGTCGAGGTATGTATCCTCTGCCTTCTGAATGATGCGGAATGACATCTATTTGGTGTCATCATACAGCTGTTGACATATACACCACCTCATCTTGGAGGACTGCAATCTCTCGGCTTTTGCTTATTCCATCAACTGGAGTCTGTGCGAGAAGCAGCGGTGGACATTTTCAACGAGTTGCGAGCACATCCGGCAAGTTCATCTGTCTGTGTATATCGCCCGACGACTCATGTTTCTTCGCTTGGTCATCATAGGTTGGTGTGATACACCTCCAAGCGCTCAATCACTTCCAGCGCTATGCCTACGTGCGACAGGCCCACGCGCGAGAATCACGCGCGAAAGAAGGTGCCAATGCCAATCACCTCGTCCCTCCACCGTCACTTGCCTCGCGCACACCCTCGAACCGAAGTGAAGTCAGTCTTGCAATTGGCGGAACTTGATTTTTTCGGTTATCTTTAGACTCCCCCTTGCTTGTTTTGTTTGTTATTCCATTAGCTTACTTTCGACCTTCTTGCGTATATATAGTGATTCAGAGGACAGATATCCATAGAGAGTATCGCCATATTCGTCAGAAAAGGCGTATAGTGCCTCTGTTGATGTCCTAGTACATTCGGATAAACTTTGGCCCAGAGTGCTTATCCCTGTCATACGCTGTTTCTCATATACATATGTACACAACTTTGTCGTCCCTCGGAACATCGTAACGCCAGATGACCCGAATCAGAACAGAACAACTTCTGTACAAGAACCGTCGGTGTCGTACCAAACCATTCGTGGATATGTTTTCACTGGCATAACGCTCGAACCGTGATCAAAATTCGTGGGGAGCGAGCCGCCTGATACATTTAGGCTGCGGTCGTTTCCACTCGTCCGAATCAGGCATGATAACATCCCCTCCCTCCTCTGCGGGACTGTCGGTGTACATAACCCGCGAGCTAAAACCGTCCAGTTTTTCTGGGTTAGCTCGATTGGGATCTGACAAAAGCCTTGGTTTCCTGCCCGGGGCGTACCCCATCCGAGGAAATTCAACGGGCCACGTAGGCAGATAACACATTTCCTGTCGACCACCCACCATCATCGTGTCAAAACACAAGGGAATCGTGATTGCACGACAGACGTACCTCGGGACCACAGTGAAGATTGCACTTCACCCACACATTCCAGTCCAGCCATGTCATCAGGCGGTTCAAGTCCTCCGCCCAGGTATTCCAGACGTGAGTTACCTCGCCAATATCGGGGGATTCCTTCGGGTTCAACAGTGGATCGATACCGGCGTAGATGCCTGCAGCCCACATCTTCGTCACCACACGGCAAATCTCTTGGGTGGTCCCTCGTACAGCCCGAAGGAGCAAATTTTCTGAATCGGTCATAGAGTCTAATTCAGACTCCATAGAATGTGTGTGCATCGTGGCACAGAGTTTGTATACGGGAATTGTCCAGTTCAGGTCAGTCGCATCTAATGGATTTGTTGGGGTTGCCGAGAAAAGTAGGTAAGGTGTGAGCATGGTTCTAAGCTGAGTTTGTGTCTTGTTGGCAGCGTCAAGAATTTTGTCTGGTTCCGTTGTCGACGAGTTCAGGAGATGGCGTGTCAGTTCGAGCCGTTGGGAGTATCGGTCAACTATGACCTGGATGAGAGTTTTCCAGTCAATTCCGCTCGACAGACCCGATGGTCTGACCAAAACTGCCTCTAGTCTCGACTTTACAGCCGAAATATCCTCGTTGGATATGTTTCGCACGCGATGGTCCCACCTTTCCTGCCCAGCTCGAATAGCAACCAATGAAGGCACGAGTTTGATATCGTAGAGGGAAACCAGCCCAGCTAGATCCAACTGAACGCGTGTCTCGCCGGGGAAGCGATTATGCCAAGAACCAGCATTTAAGACCTCGAAATTGACGAATGGCGCTATTAAAAGCTATCTCAGTATTTCTCAAGCAAGGAGACAAAAACTTACGTGTCGCAGGTCGAATAGCACCTCGACTCACTAGATTCGCGAAAGAAACTACGGTGAGCCCAGAGGTAAAATTGCAAATCATGACCTCACTAAAGTCACCTGAAAAAGCAGACCCACGAGCAAGACAATGACTTACAAATCCATTTCCATCCTAAAAATGTATTCAATGCAGGTAAACATTGGAGGGAGTGAAGATTTACCTTACAAAGCCATCTACACCAAAATTCTCTCCCCATTTACAAAGGTCTTGAATACGGTAGCTTTCCTCGTTTTGATAACCAGTACCAAAACTACCCCATGCAACAAGGTCTTGCGTATCCAACGCACCGCCCGGCATCTTCACGGCACTGCTTCCATCAAAATATACGACTTTGAGGGGCCGAGTGGTTGCGAGTGTGAGATGCCAGCACGTTTGTTGGAAATGGCCATCGAATCGATCCACGCAGAAAAGATGCGAGTGTTCAGGATCTGTAGCGACCCAACCTGGACCCGGTGGTAACTCCTTGTCGTGCTCACCGTGATAGAGAAGCGTTCCTTTTGGTATGACTCCCGGTACGATGTTATGGCCTGGAGGTGAATGCATATCCGACTGAACGATAGGTAAGCAGATCGCTTACCGTTTCTCATACGGGTGTTGGGCCAGTGTTGTAGTAGCGAGTGAACCGTCTCGAACACGAGGTGATCGGTGTTATTGGGGTTCGGGAGTTTGCCAAGGTTCCATTCTGCAAAAGCCTCACCGCTGAGAATGACTGGACCCCGATCCTGCCCGTGGTGACTAGAGCCCAATTGCACCTGGCCAGCGAGCGAGGGAACCAGGATTGATGCAACGAAACTGAAAAGAACTGGTGGAAGCATCGCAGAGCCACTGAAGTGGCGGAAGGGCAGTGCTGGCAGTAGGCTCTAGCTCGGTCCCGAGATCCCGGGCAAGCGAGAGCGGGCACAGCGTAACTGGCGGCTGCACAAGGCAAGCCCCAACAACGGCACTAGACATCCTACACTTGTTTCAGAAATTCCTCCTGTAACCGGCCCCGGTAAGTGGAGTAGGAGAGAGCTCTAACTCTTCCGTCATCACCGTGACGTTGGATGTTTGGTGTAAAAGTCTCTTCACGTGTCTCTATGAATGTATTCCCCCCCTCCACTAGTAAAAGCCCTGGTAATTTGTGCAGGATTCGCGACTTGTGACAGTATGTCACGACTTTGCTTTCCATCCAGTCGTTCATGAACAGCTTTAGATTGATCGTCAAAGAATGTTGTGCCAACACGGGGTCGGGCGTCTGACTCAATAGCATTCAGTGACCTAAGACTGACGCAAGTTGCTGGCCATGCACTCGTACTTTTTTAGGAAACAAGGTCAAGGGACATCAAAGCTCGGCACTGCCTATCAACCTTACCGGGACGAGCGGATTGGAGTCATTGAACTTGATCGCAAGTGTGAATCAAGTATCACGGTACAAGAAGTATATCAAGCCGGATGTAATGGAGGGGTGCACATGCTTTGTCAATGTCCAGACACGAGTAAAACAAAGCACCTCTGTTCAGAGTCCGGACGAACTAGTGAAAACAGGTGCATCCTACACCATCGACTCGCCTTCGTGGACGTCTGAAGCATACAAGCGTGGGTTACACAGTGAAGAGAGTACGGTGTTCGCATCTTCTGGATGTATCACGCAAAGCATAAATATCACCAATGCGGCGATGGCAGACGCAGCAACCAGTGCGACGAATTTGCTGACGCTGTGGGATACAACGAAGATAAATTGGGCCGTGAGGAATCCTACGCCCCACAAGTAACTTCCCCTTGGAAGACTGAACACGACTGATGAGGGAAGAAATCCTACGGTGTTCGATTTGGCGGAGCGAAGGTAGCGGGCCTAGAAAGTGGTCAGCGTAGGGCACAGGCCAACATCGGGAAAGGACGAACCCCGGCGATAGCAGTAGATCCCGCAAGTGGTTGATGCCTGAGATGGAGGCAGGAGGCAGATGCGATGCTGACTGCGCAGGAAAGTACCGATGGCATTGACGTGGATACCGTGCCGCCGCGTACGTTGGCCAGAAGGATACTAGCACTGAAACATTCCTTTCTTGAGATATCACTGTGAGGCATGTATCTCTCTGACTCACATGAACACTGCAAGGCTCTGTATGTATTCAACAGTCAAAAATGTCAACCTCGGGCCCATCACTGATCGGCGTACCCATGATAAACTGTTCGTCCAATCGGCAAGGCAGAGGGACATGAAGTGTGTCCACTGATCCACATATACTTGTTCATTCATATACAGGTCTTCTAGGAGGCTAATGTAGTGTTGAGGGATGCCCCACAGCAGTACATTTGCCACGGTCAACAGCCATTTGTGTTCGACGGTGCTGGCAGGACACATCTCTTGTAATCTATCCAGCTGAGCGGATTGTTGCCCATAAAACGTAACAAACCTTTGGTTCGCTGCAAATGAATAATATTAGCGGTCTTTATCCACTTACAAATGGTCAAGCATACTTATGGACCCAACAAGACGTGCTGATCCAACGCGATCAGACACAGGAAAGGTATCTTGATTAATCTCGTACCGGCATAGCAGAGTGTATAACCATCCACGCGCTGTCCTGTGACGCAGCCGTGACGTCAGAAAGTTGCGTAAGATCGGATGACTGACCCACCTCTCTTCCTCGACAGTAACTTCAAAAAGTGCTTGCATGTGCCTGCGGTATATGGGAATGTCGAGGTCCTTGACGTCAATCTGTCTGTTGTACGCAGGTTAGCCGGCCCAGCGACACTGCACGGCTGTGAATGGCTTACCCGCTTGACCATGAGAAATGATATTGTAAAGGTCATCCACGATTTGAGAGAATTCCTGTCCACGAGAATTGTGATGCATAGGGAAAAACTCGACGTGGACCCAGTATTGCCGTTCCAGTGCTTTTTCTGTCCGAGGGTGAGACATAGGGAACACATCGGCAAGGCAGAACACACCGAGATGCGAGGGAGACATGGTTGCCGGAATCCCGAGCAATTCAGAGCCTATATCCTCGAGCCAGAATAAGCCCTTTGCGAGGTGATCAACAAAGTAGTAGTTGCAAGACAAGTGATCTTGTCCCAACTCCAAGAACAGTTCGCATCGGAGAGGAACTTTGATGTTGTAAAATTGTAATTCATTGTTCGCAAGCTGCGAATAATCGAGAATTCGCGCTGCTATTTGTGTGTCATCGATGTTCGCCTCTGTGACAACCACGAAATCAAATTCGTCGTTCAGCACAAAGTATGGAAGTCCCTCTGGATGTACGAAACGCATCCACTTTGAAGTCGAAGACCCACTTTTTTTATGACATGTCAGATGGAATCCGAGCCGTCAAGGTCCATGCTTGGACTAACCTGCTACGAGAGGCTGGTCCCCGTGTAATAACCTGAGAGCAGAGTTGAATGCTTTTGAAGAAATACATAGGTCATTCGTTCACTGGCGGCAAGATATACTCACCGGCCTGAGTAGTCATATCGCGAGGTACTCGAAGAAGTGATGGGATTGAGCTTCAAACGAGACTGAGTCTCAACTTGGCGTGAGGTGATTGCTTGCATGGTATATCTAGTGAATGGCTTGTATAAACTGGCAGAGTGTCTTAAGTATCATGGAGCACTTGCACTGCCAGTGCCTGCAGTCATGGCAAGATCTGCAAATCTGAAATCTGGTCTACAGCATCCAGTTGGGGAACGTTCCAAGTTGGGAAACAGGGAACCACGGCCGGGTCACTTAAGCAGCCAGTGAACTCAGCCAGACTGCCTCGACTTTTCCGCCCGCTAAGTAATCGATGCTGTGAACATCGCATTGTCCATCGGCGCCGACGCCAACGTCGGCTTTGGAGGCCTACTTCTCAGTGGCCGGAGCATCATGGGCCCCGGCAACTCCATCACCACTTGGCTGGTGGCAAAGCCGCAGCTCCACAAAAGCACGTCACTTGTGCCCACGGCAGCAGATTCAGACGCCTTCAGCAAACTGATAAGACCCTGAGATCTACCCTCGAAACAAATTCGTCACTCATTCGGGCGAACGAACCGTCAACCAATGGATCAGAGCGAACCGCTGCAGAGAAGAAAAATCGTGCTGTACAACATGGTACGTATACCGTTGGTAAAATGATATGCCCAAGTCCACGATGCTCGACCCTTGTCTTCTTGTGGTGTTATGGTTTTGTCCAAGCACGCTTCTGCCTTCCACTCCCCCAATCACAGGACCTGTCGGTACATACATTAAAGGCCAAGAAAGGGTTTGGTTCAACATGATTCGTCACCAAGCTATCATTGTTATCTCTAGCGTCTGTGCGAATGCATGTGCTCACTCTATTTCCACTTTGCTCGATCAAGGGGCCCAGAAGTTAATCATGAGGCGTTTCCCTGGACTCTTAAAAGCCGTCCTGCTCTCCCAGACCCATACATCACCCACTGCCTGAATCATCTGTTGGAACATTCTGATTTGCCTGCGATGGTGGCTCAAGATCTCTCAGGCTCGCGCCAGCCTAATGTGTAAGTTCCATATTTCATTGTTGGACACCGTCTTACTTGGTCGTTCAGAGAACCAACTACAACGGCTGACGATGATGACGACTCGAATTATTCGCCTCGGTCACCCGACCAGGAGCGTGCAGCCCAACCAAAGTGTGTTGATTATGAATCGATTTCGAACTGGCAAATAAATATACCCCCTCATCAGGACTGGACTCGTTGAGCGTGGAAAGCACAACCCACCCATACAAACACCCCGGTCTGGTGACAAGTGTGTTACTTCATGTTACTTTTCGAAAGACCATTGACTTGGTCAAACTAGTACTAGACCTGCGCAATCAGCTAACTCAAACGGCGTCCGATATGACCCAAGACCCAATCAGTTGGTTACATTCCATCATACTTTGACTTGGTTTAATTGAGAATTCCATTGCGCAGGGTTTCCAACGGTACCAAGTACGCGGTTAAAAAGTAGATAGCTAACAAAGCTTCTGCTTCCTGTTTGTTTCGCTGTCGTAGCTGTCGTCGTCTCTGTGCTTGTTCTATGATGCTCGCTGTAGTTCTGGCCTTTGCGGTGCATTCTTGAGAATGATCTCCCCACAAAGCTGTGCTAAAAGTTCGCGTGCTGCAACGGGGCTGTACGATGCACAGCTTCTCGCCAGCAAGAAACCACGCAGTCTGGATATATGTATACTCCACACAGGAAGATGCACAGGTGCAAGTTTCTGCAAGAAGTTAAAAGCAGCCTCAGAACGACGAAACCTGACATTGAGCCGTGCAGCTTGGAAGTGCGAACGTCTCCGTGAGACTGTGGAATTCTCGCAACACCCTGAGGTTCGTCTTTATCACCTGTATATAGCAGATGGTGAACTGATTGAAAGCAGTTTGCAGTATATAGACAACGGATCCCCAGTGGTGTTAGATTAGAATCATGGGCTGTTTCTCGATATTCAATCTGAAATTTGGGTAAGAGGCTTGAATCCACCTTTAAACTTGAACAACCGAACTAATCAGAGGTCAGTCTCGTATCTCGGGGGAAGCCTTCTACAAATATCGCAACTCCCAGGTCCAGACCGGACGGTGGTTCCTCCGGCTGCTTGTCATGCTGCCAGTCGGGACCACACAGTGAGATACCTCCACCGAATTATAGCCACCCTGTTCCATCTCGTGGTTCAGGGCAGTCGAGGCCACACGGTTACAGGTACGTGCTCTCTTTTCGAGGATTGGCTTCTTGGTCATGTAGATATCCTAACAGTTATCGTTGAATCTCTTGAGCTTGCAACAGTAATGCGAAGCTTCCAGTATTAGATTTTCGAATCTCGCCATGGTTGTGGATGGTTTATGTTTCCGATTGCTGAAGGTTCAATTTGAACGATACATACCCTTCTGGCCAGTTCCAACTGTATGGCCATATATACCCTGTCGTCGGGTTTCTGTCACCATTTCTCTTGTTTGTTTCCTTTTAGGTTTGTTCGTTTTCATGGACGTAGAGGTCGTTTATTACCAGTATCCGTACATGCAATCAATCACCATCTGCCAAGTCCAAGCACAACCTAAATACCTCTGACCGGCTTTGAGTCAGAATGACTGCCACATGGCTCGGAAAAGCGGGTTGTATTTCCGGTGGCTCTTGGCGCGTAAAGCATAATCCAACTTGAAATGGTGTTGACGTATTTGATCCAGAACTCGGAGGAAAGGGTGGCCAGCGCTTGGTTCGTATTAGTGGGAACTAGGCTCGAACATGGTTATCTCCGAGACTCAAGATTTAGGTCACTGCTATGGACTATCGTAAATGCGTACCCCCCACTCCAAGGTCCAGTGCTGCGTGAGCCACCAGACTGACCTGTGGTCCCTGGTTGCCAACCAACGAAGAAGGTAAGAAATTCAGCTTAGATCTGCCACAGCATGGTACCGGTCGACTCTGACTTGTTTTCTGGTATACAGGGGTACTCTATACTAGGTTGTGTTAGCTAGTCAGAATCTATGTCATTATGTCATTATAGACTGCACTGACTATCGTTAATGCTCGATGTGCTTGCGAGAACCCCGAAATTCACTTGGTAATGGCCATTTCCGCGGACCAGGGATGGTGAATCTCTCTACAGCGTGAGATTGTGCTGTGCATCATCAGTGCATGAGAGCATTTGAACCGGTCATCGGGGACGTTGACTCTGGTACATATGTTTAGGCAGTATGTTTCACGATCATCCAAAAAAAGGATGAGAGATATCACCTCGACAGCAATGCCAGTGCCATTTGTATTCTTGTCTTTCCTACTCGACACCCAGTCGAGCAATTTCTTTGTTGCATGGTTTGTTACAGGATGGATAGTCCCCGCTCTTTTCCGTACAGATGTTCCCTTTGATCGCAGAGCACTGCCATAGAGAACTTGATCACCTGGTCCTCCATTATGCACCCAGAAGGACATCTCCAGGTGTTGCGAATCGCCTTGCTGTGGTTATTTTCGAAATGTTTTACCGTTATTCGAAGTCACGAAACCTCGGGTGGCATTTAGGGTTCTGAAATCTATGCTCAGTTGAGTGATGGAATCCATATTCGAGAAATCACGGAGTACTGACTCCATATCTCCCTCTTCACCGGAACATTTGACGGTTTGACAGAGCTGTACCCTACTACCCCAAGCGCAGAGGAACCACGTTCAGTAAATTCTGTGCATTTCACATAGGTCCTACCGTTGATCGGGAAAGAGCACCATGCTGTAGATTTTTGTGTAGTGCACGGACATCATCCGATCACAGTGGCTCGAGGGATGGGCATCTGTCCTATTTCCAGCAATGACTCGAAGAGCTTTCCTAGACTCTATACCCTGTGTACGCAGGAAGAATCCTCGGAACTTACACAGCATCAACGTTGGGGTCTCGACGAGGATGGACACCACCCAAAGCCATCATGAAAGACAAACCCTGCGTTATCAACGGAAATGAGCCTCCGCTAGGTCAAATGTAGGTAAAAAAACACCACAGAATCTGATGAGCGTTTGAAGTAGGCGCGTGAAAATGGCAGACGCTCAACCTTTGCATCAAATACAGCAAGGATCAGAATTAGGAGGCCATGAATGTGTGAACACATACACTTAGTGTTCTTCTGATCACCGAAAACCCAACCGCTGATCGGTAGCATAGGACGCCCTAACCGAACACAAAGATCTATAGGTATGAGGACTTGTAGGCGCTCTTGTCATCGCCATAGACATTTCACAATTTAATGACTGGGTTCCGTGCCGGACAGTAGTGCACATTGCTGGTGAGAGTGGAGTATGGGCTGCAGGGCTTCAAACGCCATGGGCACCTCATGTCTATGACGTCGAGAACTCGGAAGAGAAGCCACCAATGGTCAGCACTGACCGAGCCTCGAGTTTTCGGGCAGACACAACAGACACCTCATGGCATGCATACATTCCTATCAGAATGGCTGTTTCTGATATCGAAGGTCTGGTTCAGGGGCGTTAATATCTTCTTATCAACGGCAAGTTTTGACCACGACGCCACGGTCAGTAGTATTTCATACCGTATGAAGGACAAAAATGCAAATCCAGATTTACGATAGCGTATAATCTCAGGATAATTCATGTGATTTTCCCCTTGAGTTGAATTCGAGACTACGGCATGCATGGAAGCAGTAGAATGTGTATCACAACTGGAACCACGCACGCTTTTCGAACTGCCCTGAACACCGTTTGCTACATAATATCATCATTGCCTCGACGTTCGAGAAACAAACAACCAACGGGGCTGGGGATATCACTGCGCGCTGTAGGTAAGCCATGACAAATAAACTGTATAACCGAGAGACGGTGCAATCATTTCACCGTCACATAAGCTGCGGAGTAGCGCCTATGCTAAACAGGCGCGACAATGCATACTGCGGACCGGGATGGCCGTGACGTTTCAGCCTCACCAACGGAGCAACCTAGTCTCACTAACAGCCTAGGAAATGGCTTCCCATCAGAAATGCGGCGTATGTGGGTCTAGCACAAATGAGATAAACGAACGATACATGTGTCCGTGAACCCTGCCAACGGTGTCATTTACGACGAACTACAGGAGTCCAAGATTGCGGCTCATCCGTGCCTCTTTTTACCTCCGCCCAGGGATCCCTTATCGTGGGGGCGCCATCTGAGCATATTCCGTCGGCCAAAGGTTTCTTCCGACCCTGTTCCGGCTCTTTCTGTGTGCGTATTAGTTCGGGTGCTTGTATATTGGAAGGCTGCGCTAAGCGGGCCATGCGCTCGCGTTCTTCCTTGTCCCGCGCCTCAAGTATGGCGGCATTCATTTGTACGCAATGCTGGCGCGCTAGGTCGGCTTGCAATTCCTGTAAGATTAAAATGGGCCCCGGGGGATATAATTAGGGGATGAAAATTCATCAACCGTATCCCGGCAACGACGGAAATATACCTCGATGGTGGGAGGGATTGACCGCGTATGTGTGAGCCAAGCGGTCCATTGCACTGCACGGAGCTCAACTATGAGTACAATGTTCTTTTCCAAGTAAGGAACGGCGAGGAATGGAGAGGAAGCACAGAAAATAAGAGCGGGGGAGAGAATAACCATACCTGGGAGTCGCCGACCACTTGCTATGTAGGACCACATGTCATCCGTCCGTTTGTACTGAACGGTTCGCTTCGGGCGACCTGATTTTTTGTTTTCGGACCGTCAGCATGTGCCTGCCAGGACGAAGGTTGGAATGTACCATCATTTGCATTCGGGTACTCGTAATACTTGTTCCCTACAAGACATTTTTGTCAATGTCCGGCATTGCATTGAGTCGGAACAACCACAGCCTCATTGGCAGGTGCAAGTACCTTCCAAGTCAAGCCCTGCAAAGTACGTCTGGTAAGGCCCAAGTCAGGACGATGCCGCAATCTTCAAAGGCATTAGTGCGTCACCGACTGAGGCTATACTCACAGGCTTCATAAAGCGCTGAAAAACTCGCCTGATAACTGACGACATGGAGGGACTGGAACGACTCGGAGCGGGCTGTGCGGCCGGAGGTCGGGTGATCTATATAAGGCAACAAGGACCCGTTCCGGTTAATTCGGATACACGTAGACAACACGGGAATCGTTACATAAACTGCAGCTACAGTTCTACCCTAGAAATCGCCCAGACCATCATCGTCTAGGTCACCCTCTTGGATTTCCTTGGCGAGTTCCTTTTCACGTTCACGAGCCCCTTCCGCCGCTGCAAGTTCCTTCCGGTGCGCATTCAAGGGGTACCGCATAGCCTGCAAACAAGAATGTTGAGCGTGATAATGATCGGGAACGACATTTCCCGAGGGGATGAAAAGACAAGAACATGGCCTCGCTTACCTTCACACTCTGATTATGTAGCTCTAGACAATACCCGATACGGCGGCCGAAGACTTCACTAACTTCCGGACCGTACCCATTCTTCCTTCCCTCACACTCCATCCAACCCTTCTCATGGACGATCCGACCTTCGATGACGCCGTCTCGGATAGCCTTACCAACGATGTACTCCGCATCTTCTTCGGAGTCCAGGTGGAGCTTCAGGCATATGTCACGCAACGAAATACGCGAGTAGGATAGCGAGAGTCGCCGAATACCGGTCTTGATCACATTCTGCCGGAGCCGGACAATCAACGTATATGTCTTGTCTGCCTCAAACTGTGAGGCATGTTTGTTGAGCGTTATCTGGAACTCGGAGAGAGATCCAGTCCGAACAGCTATGAATAGGTGTAAATGTTGAGCTGTGTTGTCTTCATAAATAAGTCACCTTTCACAATCTCAAAATAAGCCTGGAGGGCTTTCTGGAGCACAGGATGCCTAAAGGTGCTGCGATCAGGGATATCTCCCATGAGCAACTCCACAACCACGAATAGTTTGTGCACTGCTTGGTAGAAGCCAGGCGCAGTCTTCGCCGGAGGAGCCCGCCGAATCGCTTGCTGAAGGTTTGTATGAGCCGCGGTATAGTTCAATTGTACAACCTTGATGCGTCCTAAGAAATAGTGGTAACGAGCAAACTGAGGGTTCCCGGCCGAAGTTGGGAATGTCGTTTTCGAAACGAGTTTGTCCGCCTGATCGTACAGATTATAATGGAGATAGCTCCGGAGAAGTCGGTTGATCAGTGATGCTTGGGTGTCATCATCGCGGCGTAACGCAGCAGTCCTTTGTGCGGCGAGGAACAATCTAGAATATAGAAGAGACCATCCATCAAAAACACAGCGAAGGTGTGAGAAACAAAGGGACGCACGGTCGCGCATCAGCGAGATCCCCGCCAAGCTCATAAGATCTCTCGACAGCGAACCAAACCTTGGCCGTAATGGGATCCAAGCTCCGGCGGTTGAGCTGCTGTATTTTGTCAACCGTCTCCTTGGACAACTCGATCGATTTTGCAAAGTTGTCTTTAGAAGTGTGAAGATGATGTATGAGCAGGAGTCGGAAATAAATCTCTACTTCTGGAATTGGATCAGATGTAGGCTTGGGAGGTGGAGTCGAAACAGCAGGTCCGTTGGGAGGTTCCGCGGCATCGACATCCATGGATTGGTCTGTGGGTGATGGGACGGGCAGCCAGGATAAAAGCGATGTTTTCACCGCAGATTCTGTACGCGCGTTCACGCAACGCGTATGTGCATGCGATGGGGTACATACCTGTCGGATAATTTTCCTCAATTGCATCGCGGAGGATTTTGTTATCCAGACGCTTTCGCAAGGCAGTGAGTGAGCGCAGTACGCGATGGGTGAACCGTGGCTCGATGTCAGCGACAGCTCGCTCGATGAGCACAACATTGGACCTGATCTCTGCGGTAGGCGTTGGAGGAACTGGTTTCTCTTCTACTTTCTTAGAGGCATCTGTCTTGTCGTCCTTCTTTCCCTTGTCCTTTTCTTCGACTTTCTTGTCTTTGCTGGTGGACATGGTGAAGTCACTGGCAAGCACTGACGCGTCTAGAAACACAGCCACTCGATAGCATTGTTATGGGTAAGTAAAAGTTATGTCTTAAATATCCTAAGTAATCGGGACTGCGTCACAATCCGGGTGCGACACAGAGGACATTCTCGAGAACTGGCAAGAACAAGATCAGAGCATTCACGACACATGGCGAGATGGCTACAAGACACATGTCAAGCTAGGAACACAGAAAACACATCAATGACGTACCCGCAGTCAATGATGGCGATGTTGGCCTCTTCATCCTGACAGATGACACATAAACTAGAGCGTTCTGCGCTCGTTGGCTTTGGATGGGAACGTAGTTTAGACTTTGGAGTTGAAGGTTTCGCAGGGGAAGAGGTGCGTGAAGATGGCAGATTGGAACCCACATGACCATGTTCTGTGCCGCTGGTAGTTGCATGGTGGTGGTCATTCCCCTGTCCGTGCTCGTGTGCTACGTCCATGTGTGCTTCCAGCTCAGGATCCACCATTTCCACGACAACTTCCTCCTCTCGGTCCGGCTCCTCGGTGCTTTCCGTTTCGTCTTCGTCCACCCCAGAGTCAACATCATCAATGCCTTCGTTATCATTTCTCTTCTCTTCCTCTACTAAAGCCCATACACGCTCCACCAGCTCTTCCTTCTCTACGACACCGGGAGGAACCCTCACCCGAGCTTCGAAGAGAATCTGTTTCAACGTACCGATGGATAACGCAGAAAGCGACGAACGCGGGAGCGTGACGAGTGTGGACATCGGAGGCGGTGGCATAGGCGGCGCAGACTGCGAATGCGATGATGGATGAGTGGTGTTTGTGGTACTTGGGGTAGATGGTCGTCCACTGGATGATGTAGGGCGGGAAATGTTAGGTTCGCCGGGTGAGTGTGTCGCTCGTGGAGTTGTTGGAGCAGACGTCGTCCTGGATCGGGTCGTATGGGTGCTACTGTATGCGGTTTCTTGGGCACGTTGTTGGCGATTTGGATCGAGGTCAGGGCGGGGGAATGACCGATTGGAGCGTGAGGTAGTCTGCGTATTGGTACTAGAGAATCCACTGGCAAACGAGCTTCTGTTAGCTGAAGAGGTGGAAGAAGATCCAGGTGTGAAGAATGAAGGCACAGAATGCTTTCTATAGTGGTCTTCGTTTACGGGTGAGAGACAGCCTTGAGGGGTCTATGATAGTGTCGAGAAGAGTTTCGGAAAGTGGAAAAATGAGAACCTACGCGAGCGGCGACCGCAGCGTCGACGAAGTCGTTCTTGTCTACTGGATTCTTGGCTGGGATATTGTAAGCGGCGATATAGCGCCTAAGCTTTGCGAGCGGGAGGGATCGTAGCTGAGTTCGGCCGAGAGTAGTGACTGGTATTGGATGTTGGCATGGTATCATCGCGCGGGCAGTTGGGTGTAATTTGGGTGTGCAAACGAACACATACCGTTGAGCATCTCGATACAAAAGGCGCAGACGGGTGCTAGATCATAGCCACGCGCAGGACCATTGCGTGGCATAAGAGCCTGATAGTCCGTACAAGAGGAGCAGTAACCAAAGCCTTTGAGGTATGGATGTGAATTGGATGGGATCGTCCGAATGTATCGAGAAAGATCGACTGACCACAATGCATGCACTTTCGCTGTCGATGGAATATGATGTTAAACTCCCTGCCACACTTTCTACAAGCCTTCTGGTCTGGGCCAGGATGGGGAGGAGGAGGCCCACTGAGCAAAGGGATTCCAGCGGGTCTTGACATGGTAGAGAGCCTCAGCTCAGAGTGTTAGTCATCCGAGTATCATCCACTCATACCGGATCATCGGAATTTCCTATTTTGGATATCATCTGAAAGTGCACAATATTAATATCAAGCCTATTACAGTGATAAGGAGGAGTAGGCATGTGATGTGCACGTGACCCGTCGCGTCGAAGCGGCAAACTCAACTGTCGTGTCTCGTTGTCAGCAACACAACAACATTGGACAGGACATGGCTTCCAACAAGATCAGAATCGCCGCTCGCCTTCGTCCTCGACTCGAAAACGAACTCGATGACCAAAGCATACAAATAACACACACTCCCGGTCGTCCATCCTACATCAGCGTCCCTAATCCTCGCGATCTTTCTCAAGTTTTTAATTTCCCGTAAGTCAGTCACCCCCATTCAGAGCGGGCTCATCAGCGTTCAACTTCAGGTTTACTTCATGCTATGACCAGTCTTCTACTCAGGAACAAATATTCGAGCAGGACGTCCGTCCTCTCATCGACGTTGTGTACAACGGTATCGTAAGTCACCTTTTCTCCCTGCAAGTCCGTCGTCACCATCGTCCACCACCCTTTAGACTGTAACAATTTTTGCCTATGGCGTGACTTCCTCTGGCAAGACCCACACTATGCAGGGGACAAAAGCCCAACCGGGTGTTATCCCTCGAGTGGTCGAGGTGCGCTGTTGTGTTGTACAGGTGCACGCTGTATTTACAATCTGGCACTACAGGCCATGTTCCTTCACAAAGCGGCTTTGCGATGCAGCGATGCAGAGCTAGCCGTTTCATACATGGAAATATACAAGGATGAAGTGTATGACCTCCTTGTAAACCGTGAAACCGTACGTTTCGTTCCAGCCGGATTTGTAACAATCTCAGCGTAATACTTGGCCCAGGCACCCAAGCTTCCCATCCGTGAAAACGACGCCGGGCAAGTTTTCGTTGCCAACTTGACCTCGCTTCCCATCGCATCAGTGGACGAATTTGATGACATTTATTCGTTCGTAGCTTCACCTTCCCTTCTCAACTGATTTCGATATTTTTGTGCATAGACGTGCTTCTTGCCATCGCTCAGTTGGTGCAACGAACCTCAATCGAGCATCTTCTCGTTCGCATGCCGTACTTACCATTGAGGTAACGATGATGGACTCTGCAGCTCAGAAAAGTGCGTGTTTCCGAGTTCTGCCGCTCCCTGCCTAACATGCTGGTTAGCATTGACCGGGAAAATTAATCTCGTCGACCTTGCGGGTTCAGAGAACAATAAACTTACCGGCAATGATCCAACACGTATGGCAGAGTCGGCTGCAATTAACAAGAGCTTGAGCGTTCTTGGGCAGGTGGTACATGCCTTGAATCAAGGAGCTGTAGGACTTCATGGCCCTGTCTCCCATTTGTGTGCTAACACGTTCATAGTCTCGTATCCCCTATCGCAATTCGAAGCTGACGCGAATTCTTCAAGACGCTCTTGGTGGTTCGTCCGTAGGGTTGCTCATTTGCAATCTTGCACCTGGTACCAAGTTCCGCCAAGATACCCTTAATACCCTCAAGTACGTACCAGTTTTTTACTTTTGCGTTCGGTTTATGCTATCAGGTTCTCATTTTGCGCTTTCGCCTAGCTTTGCTGTTCGCACCAAGAACGTTGAGAACCGCCCGGTAGTGAACGAGCGCGGTATGTCACGCTGGAGATTTACTAGGAACCCACTTACCTGTCCGGTTAGACAACCGTCCCCAAGCGAAACCTCACTTTGCAGCCGTCCAACCACCTCCACCGAAGCTTGCTCCGGCTGTCCTCCAAGC
The DNA here is from genome assembly GCA_003316335.1 of Hemileccinum impolitum. NCBI lineage: Eukaryota > Fungi > Basidiomycota > Agaricomycetes > Boletales > Boletaceae > Hemileccinum > Hemileccinum impolitum. The sequence goes on along the minus strand of QFEQ01000155.1, from coordinate 253,379 downwards.
TGATCCTGTCCTCGCTTCCCAGGCTGTCACAACAACTGCTGTGCCCGGACCTTCTCGAAGACCCCGCTATTCTCGTGTGCCGCGTGTCAGTGGCATTGGTGCCGGATTATTACCACCGTTGGCTAAAGCGAAGTCGCGCCCACCATTCCCGGCTACTATTGAGGAAGCACCAGAGCCCACGGTTCAATTGACGGACAAGGACATCGATGAGAGGGTTTGTTCCCCGTCTACGCACTGTTCTGTGAGATGACCCCTGATTCTATTAGATTGCAAGAGCTGTGGAAGCCGAAGTGGCCCGTCGTCTGAAAGAGCGCGAGGACCGTGAACGCGAAGAACGAGCGCGCCTTCAAGAAGAAAAGGAGAATCTCGCAATCGGAGAGAAACAAGACGATGAGCGGCATCAAGAAATAGAACGGTTGCCTCCGGGTGTGCTCACGCCGCTGCTCATGTGCCATCGTGACTTGGACGACCAGCTCCGCACAAGACTGGCAGAGCTGGAAGAGAGATAGTACGTGTTGATGACGAAATGGGAAATTATAAGGTGCTCACCCCTATTCGTGTCTTGCACTCAGTGAGCGCGGCAGCAAAGAACTACAGCTTGTAAACGTGCTGTCGCCTGCATCCAGGAAGAAGACCGGACGGGCCTATGTCGCCCTCGCACGCGCCCATTCCGAAAAGTAGGTCTTGTCCCCTAAGGAGTGCGTGCACGACTCATCTTGCGGTGCACACAGGGGCGATCTCCAGGTCGCGCTTGAACTTTACCGCAAGGCGGAGACATATGTCCCCGATAACATCAAGCTTCGAGAGAGGTGGATACTTTTCGTTGTCCATGTTTTCCTATGTAAACTATCGCATGGCGCTTGACCCTTTCTGACGCTCTTTTTCTCCCCTCTCTTCATTTATATATATACGCTCTTCCCGTAACCGACGTTTGGGTCGGCCCCCCTGATATCGATGGCAACCGAATCGCAGAGTTCTCGAGATCGAATGGGCTGTCAAGCATGGCAGGGAGTTTGTGCCTTCGCCAAAGAAGCCCCGCAAGCCGAGAGGCAAGAAGCGCAAGGTCGGGGCGATCAATCTCGGTCGAGGTCGCGAGGAAGGGCCGTCGATGATGAGTTTGATCGGACAAGGTTCATTGGACGAGAGAGACGAGACCGAGGGCGGGTGTAGCACAGAGGTATCTGTACTCGGCAAACTCAAGGAGGAGGAATACGAAGGGAACGCTGTCACGCTGGAGACGCCCGCCATGAAGAGGGTCAAATCGGAGGTCGAGTAGGGAGGGGTGTGGGTCGATGTGCATGCGTTTTGGAGAGTGGAGGGATTCAAGTCTTGACGACTTGGGCGGGTTGCATTTCATTTGTTTAAATTTTGTTCTACCAAGATTACAGCCATGATGGATACATGTGCGGTACATCCTCCCACCGCCCAAGGTCTCTCCAAATACAAGGGGGAGGTAAAAGGAAGACAACGGTATAAATATGTTCGACCTGCAAGACGACAAGACGGTCACATTATACGGCTGCGCGATGCACTAAAGCTCGCGATGCCATACTATACCATGTCAAGAGAGAGGAACAAACGACGAAAAAAAAGAGGCCACTAAATAGGTATCCAACCTCTTGATCGTTCCCTTGCAGATAAAACATTACTTGTGTACGTAAATACGTAGACGGCGCCGTGTTCGCGTTCTTCGTCCATGGTTCGAGATTTTTTGTTGTGGGAAATGAAATTGGTGGATTGGTGGTCAACCATCCATACTAAAGAGCTCGTCGTCATCACTGATCGGTCGGCTAAGCGGGCTGTGCACATTCTGGGTATGCCAGTTCCTGCTGATGTTGACAGAGTGGGGCGGCGTACGGAGGGGCGCACCACTCGCCGAGGGGAGCCGCGCGAACATGGTCTCGAACGCAGCCATCGAGGATGGGACGGGCGCACCACCCGACGGCGACGGGTTCACACCCGCGTTCAAGTCATGGTGGGCCGCAGACAGAGAGAAATGGGAGACGGCCTCGGTAGACGAAAGGGTCTGGTTTGACTGCAAGTGCCAGTCCTGCCCTGGCCCGGCGTTGATACCAAACGGCACGGGTCCGTGGCCGGGGCTGAATGTGCCACCGCCGACGCTGGAACCACCGAGCGAGCTGGGTGATCCGGTGAGGGGGAGTGCGTGTATGCGCGAGTAACCGGCAGCGAGGCCTTGTGGAAGACTCTGGCCGGGTGCGTGTGACTGAAGTGCGCGGATGGATGGGGAGGTGGCTTCTCCAAGTCCGAGGCCAATGCTAGCCCCATTGTTCGCACTGGCGCGTCCTTCGTCTGCGCCGGGACCATGAATGGGGGCGTGGGAGAGCGGAGAACGGCTCAATCCGCTGAGGGCTAGAGCGGCACCGAGACCGAGACCAGCGCTGGGGGCCCGTCCGTTGGTGGCTGTTGAAGTCATCTTGGAGTAGTAATGGTGAAGACCAGGGAGAAACGCGGCGGAGGCATTCGAGGGTGCGAGCAAGGAGGAGGAAGGAGAATGGGAGTCTTCGCGGAAGAGGTTTGGGGATGGTGTCATTGTGCCGCCCAAGTTGAGGGCACCCAAGCCATTCGAGGATTTGAGTGGGCTTGGTGTGCCTGAGCCTATGGGCGCCACCGCCACCCCAAAGCTATGCTTGTCAGGGGATGCGGGCACGCCATTCGTTGCAAGGCCGCGTTCGGCCCAGATGGATTTGACATCGCCCAGGAGCGAAGGAGCGGGGACGGAGCGCGAATAGCGATGATTGGCGTGATGACTCTGGGACTGGGGGAGATGAGGGTGGGCTGCGGTGAGTGGGGAAGGGGCGTCGTTGAGATTGAGGGGACGGGAGGATCCAGAGTGGGTGCGAGACATGCGACGAGAGCGTTCTGAGGGGGTCAACAGGTCTGTAAGGGAAGAAGGAAGGAATTCTTCGAGATCTTCGTCCGTAGAGAGGATGTCTCTATCGCCGGCGACGCAGAGGTTGATGGCGGGACTGGGGAGGGGTTGTGCGGGGACGTCGGAAGCCCATAATTGAGTGTGAGTGTGTCCGAGGGAAGAGGGGACACCTGACCCCGGGCCGAGACGATTCCTGGATTCGGTGAGCAAAGAGGTCTGAGCGTGAAAAGTGGAGGGAATCCCGGCGTTCTGTGGAGAATCGCCGGAGGAAATCGGCGAGTGAGCGGAGAGTGAGCCTCGGGGAGGTGAACCAATGGGGCCAAGATCCGCGGCGTCGGCAGGGAGGACCGGGCGGCGCGGTGCACTGGGCACGTTGAGAGGAAGGGTCGGTGGTGATGGGTTTCGGGCAAGCATGGGAGACGAGGCATCAGGAGGATATTCCAAAGGCGATGTTTCTTGCTGCTCCTCCTCCTCTATCTCCTGCGCTGCATTCGCATGCGTGCTGCTGGTGAGGGGTGCATTGATGGGGATCTCGTCTGGGAGGACGAACGGGGGGAAATCGGTGTCCTTGACGGGGGGTGCTGGTGCAGCAGTGGTCGCCTTGAGGGTCATCGCGATGGGAGGGCGAGCAGAGGTCGTGCGGGTTGGGGCCGTGGAGCCGGAGAGAAGCCCCGTACGGGCATTGGCGGGCGTAGCCGAGGACGACGTAGTGTGCGGGAGCGCGGACGGGAGAGCATCCTTCTTTCCACCTTTCGAACCCCTCGACTCGCGAGCGGGGGCACCAGACGCGACACCGTTGGCAGTCAATTGGGCGGCCTTTTTGTTTTTTCGGTCCATGGACATGCTCTGGCCTGGCAGGATGTGGGCCAGAGCACACTTGTGACCAAACTTGCAGTTGCCTTTGACGAACCAAGCACAGACGTCCTTGTGCTGACCGGGCTCATGGACGGCGTGAGAGAAGGGGCACGATGAACCGGCGGTGCAAGCGCCGACTTTGAAGAATTTGCAGGGGACATGGGAGAGGTCCTTTGCTGTCAAAGAGTGTCAAGAGGACCGAGAGAAGAGGGACGAACACCCACACTTTGAGGAGGACCTGGACTTGTTTGACTGCGCTCTGTCGTTATCGGAATCCTTGTGGTCGTCGTTGCTGACTGGCTTTTCGGATGTCGCAGGCATGGTTGAGAGAAAAGATAACCTAATCGACGGAAAAAGAAAAAAAAAAACAACAACGTTGGACTAGCAGTACGCCACTTGCAAAGCGTGGACCCTCTCTCAGAGCTCTCTTGCGGCTCTTCTCATGATCATGATCAGCTCACGTCATCCTCGCCGCCGTGGCTACCACGCGCTCCCTTTCCTCCTTCAGCTATGCGCCGTACAAGAGACCTCGCCCTTTTCTACCTCGCTGCAGCCATCTCTGGCCTGGCTGCTGCCTACATTCTAAGACAAGTACGTTTATATACACATCACATCCACCAGCGCTCAATCAGTCACAAGTGGGCCCACCCCCGCCCCCTTCCCAACGACAGGAAACCAAAACCATCGAGTGACGACGATCCCCCGTCCACAGCGACCAAGTCACTCCCTCCTATTCGCACCCATGCCCTCCCCCCACCCCTCCCCAACGCACACGCCCTCCTCTCTGAATCCTTTGTCTCCATCGACACCACACTTGGTGCCGAGGAACAGACGAACACGACGTCCGACTCGGACTCGTTCATCGATCTCCTCTCGCCAGCCCCAACCAACGCTAGTGTCGTTTCAAGACGGCGCAGTATGCGTGCTGTCCATGATCTCTTTGCAGAATCGCACATATCCTTTGCAGAGCTGGGCAGTTTGGTCGCTCCTCAGGATGAGCCTAATTGAGACCATGCTTGTACAAAGACTTTCATCCCTCACTGTAATTTAGATAGGCTACAAGTCTTCTGAATGGAAGAATAGCAATAGAAATCTTCGTCACGTATATCCTCAATGTCATGCCTGTAAACACCCATAGTCAACGTGCCCCTACAAACTGTGCGAGATTAACTCACTTTTCCTTGACATGCGACCTCAGGCCATGGAAAGTCATCAGTCTCGGCCCCTGGATTTCAAGGAGCGCTACCCTAAGGGTATCATCCCGAGGAACAAGGAGACAGTGTCTGCATCCATAGTTCACCTTTTTGCACAGACTCCGTGCACGGTAGGATGGCCCCACCAGTAATTCAGAATTACCGCGCTCAAACACAAGTCGCGAACCGGGAATAGTACGATTGTCGCTCAAACCCTTTAGCACGAACATGGCACAGCTCGGAATGCAAGAGAACAACTCGACTTCCATAGTTTCGTGGCGATGCGCATGACCGACCTGCGTCAGTGTCGCATGGTATGCCTGTCAAGCGGGCAAAGCCTCAAAATCGGGGCACAAACTCACCGCACTCTCAAAATCCATCGTTATCCAACCCTTGCACGTCGTACATCGTATGTAGCCGACAGACACCTTCAAGTAGTGGACGTCAAGTGCCTCTTCCTCAGAATAACGCGTGAGTTTGAGAATGTGTTTAATCAGACGAATGGCCTGGAGCAGAGCACTTGAGTATGCATCGCAAGAAAAAAAAAACGACGTACCTTTTCGTCTTTCTCAAATACGTCTACCACCCAGTCCGGTGTCTTTACGCTACTCTTCTTTTTACCTCTGCCTTTCCCCCCTTCATCACCAGTGTCAGCAGCCTTGTTCTCGTCTTCTCGTGGTACTTCCTGTTGCGGTCCCTCGATGCTCTTCCTCTGCGTCGCCACACACACATGCGAACAAACGCCTTTAAAGTCCATGCATAGTTCCCTCTGGTACGCCCTTCCTACCTTGCCTTCACCACATCGCCGACAGAAAAACCGTGCCGTTACTCGCTCCAAAGGGGATAGAGTTCGCGTGCTCGCACTCTGCCATCCATTCGGGTAACCTAGCAGGCGCATCAAGTACGTTCGAACGGGAACAAGCCAGTTATGGATGTCCGCTACGATGAGCGACCTGGCCAAAGAGGACGATTTAATGTCTTCCGACGTAGAGGCGTTGGATGGCACCGCACTCGGGTCAGGACTACCCTTGAGCATACGGACAGACGGGAGCATGCAAAAGACGCTTAGAGGCGGGAGGATCAGGGGTTCACTCGTGTCCGAGGTGCCCGTATGAGTATTCTTCAATGTGCCACAGCGCATACGCTCGTAAATCTTCTTCACCTCGACTAGCTTTTCCTTGTACGCTGCCTCGGATTTTTGATGCTTACGGTGTGCTTGCATCGCCAAAAGCTCGGATTCGATCGTATGTCGTATGGGAACCACATCTGACAATTCGCAGAAGGATTGTAGGATAATGCCAGGTAGAATAAGCGGTTGCCAAACAGATGCATGGCAAGTAGAACGACGTCCATAAGCTAAACACGTATACACAAGTTACACTACAACCACTTACCACGCGCTTCCATCTCCTCCAGAAGAAAGTTCTTGCGACTTTGCAACGATCCGTATGCTTGCGACGCCACAAGATCTTTCAGGACCAATCCTCGAGTTTCTGCAAAGATTTTCGTCCTGGAATGTCAGAGCATTGGTACATTTGCCCACAATCAACTCAGAGCCCATCGGCTTGGCACAAAAAGCCGAGCCTTGCTCACCAGGTTTTGTTATGCCTTTTGATCTTTGCATATTCCTGGTCATAAGAAATCTTCCAGTCGTTCAGCTGTACTGAGAGCTGACGGCATACGCCATGCCATTTTACAATAAACGCAATGGGTTGCGCAGAAAGAGCGGATCGACACGAGCCAGAGACAGCGAATCGGAGAGAATATTACACACCATTCTTGGATGGATGCAAGTGTGACATACCCTCATGATTACAGGAAACATTCGTATCTTCGCATTGCGACGCTGGAACGCGGTTAGTAGACGAGCAAGGTCAACAAGCGATATTCATGCACCCTCCGCACTTCTTCTTCTTCTGAGGAAGCAACGGTATCTTGCTCAGCATTTACGGCAGCGAGATCGAGTTGAAATTTCTCCCAGTCATTCTTGCGAAGCAACATGTCGCTGAGATAGGGCCCTACACCAGAATCAGAGTTTGTCCGAAATTCAGGGACATACCATACGTACACCTCCTACCAGCGAGTGGAGAATTGCCTACATGACGTTTGAGGAGAGAACATAAGAACCTGCACCAGCAACGCGGGCGGGAACGATGACGCACGGAAACACTGATTGCTTTCCACACAGGGTACCCAGACGATTCTATACTCATCATTCGGATATATGGCGGAGACATCAACGAGGAACTCGCTGGATGTGAAAGAATGAACGTCAGCATCCATGAAATGATCAAAACAAAGACGAACTTGAGGAACTCTCTCCGACAATGCCACTGTCGTTCCAGATCCATGTCAAGAAGCGGACATGTCGAGGTATGAATCTGCACTCACGCTACCACACAGCCTGATCCGTACCGCAAAGCTCACGTATATTGCTCGTGTATGCCTATGGCACACCTCACAGACGCCCCCACTAAACATGAATGCGGCATACTCGGCCTCGGTTTTGTTCCACTGATCCCCGAGATCCGGAAGAGCGTACGGCTTGCAGGTATTGCGCACGCCGCGCCAGATGAAGGAGGCGGCGGGGTTCTGAGCTAGTGTACTGTATAAGAATGAACATGTGCGGGAGACGGCGAGAACGGTGGGAGGGGAACATGTGTAGAGGAGGACTTCTGCCAGGATCTCGATGGGGAGACTGGTCAATGAAGTGCGTGTAGCCGGGCGGGCCGTGGACAGACGAGTGGGCCCAAGGCGTTTGAGTTTCTTGATAGGGCGATTCGCTGGCATGTCTTTTTTTTTTTTTTTTTTCCTGACGGCAGAAACAAACGAAGCAACGACGCGTTTGATGTAGTGGCGCAAAACAAATCCAATTCATCCTCAATTACACCGGTCCACAACGACTCTATAGCTCAGTGGTAGAGCATACGATTGCAGATCGTGCGGTCCCGTGTTCGAACCACGGTGGGGTCTCTTTTTTTTCCAGCTATTTTTTTTTTGCCCAAAGTGTTCGACACGTTACTAGTTTGCTGGCGACCATCATGATACTGCGCAACTCGGTCTGGCTGCTGCTCGTCGCGCACGTCTACGCTGCCTCGCTGTCTCTGCAATCTCCCCGTTTTACTATCTTTTCTTCAGATGCTTCCCAGCTGCGCGCAGACACGTAGGTTATTCCTCGACCCGCTGACCCCCAACTTGACCCCCATCCTAAACAGCCTCTCCCCTACCCAAAAAACAGAGTCATTGACTCTCGGGCCCTCCGATACCCTCAAACTAACCTTCCAAGTCACCGAAACTGAGCAAGACAATGGCGTCCAGCCCCATCAGACTTTCCTCCGCTTCTACGACAGCGTCTCGGGCGAAGAGGGCATTCAGCCCGTTCGCGTCACCCCGGGCGGCAAGGCCAAGTTTGAGCTCGTACGTCTTTTCTTCCTCCGTTCAAACGCGAGGATTCCCGCCAACGCTTTTCTCTTTCCGTGCAGAACATGGCCCGCCCACCGGCGTCTCTCCCTCCCACCACCGACCGTCCACTTGCAGTCTCCCTCATTCTCGGCTCGTTCGTACACGATCCGGCGACGTTCGATCTCTTTGATCTCTACGTCCCCCCGTCCTCGACACCCCCGCCCCACCCCGACGAAGCGTCCTTCCACCCGCAGCCGCCCATCGCCCACACCTTCCGTCCCGAGCAAAAGCTTCCCCTCAAAGTCGTCTCTGCATTCTTCACCGCGCTCGTGCTCGCGCCATGGGTCGCACTACTGAGTTTGGTACGTCGCACTCTCCCACCACGTCACCGCACCATCAATTCAACGACGCGTCTTGTTTTGCTTACAGTGGCGCAAGGTCGGCGTATGTGTCCCGCACTTTTTCTCGCCTCGCATCTTGCCCTTCACAGCACTTCTTGGCGCCTTCGAGGCTCTCCTTGTATGGTACTGGATAGATCTCAAGCTGGGTCAGGTGTTGTTCTATGCCAGTATCTTGGCGCTTCCGACCATCTTTGCGGGCAAGACTGCGCTCGCTACCATCGGCGAATGGCGGACCGGGAAACATTAGAATTAACCCATTGTCTCGTGTTCGCTGTAATAGAAACGATGCTCGTTCCAAATCTTCCGTCCCAATACTGTGCAACCTGTCATTGTCTGTGTGGTCTGCGACACGAAGGTGATTCCAAGGCACGATCTATCACAAGACAGCGACAGGCTGTCTACTTGTTTCCTCTAGCAGCTCAGGAACTATCTCAGTGGCGACGTTGAACCAGGCTCGCTGGCACTGCTGCCACCTCTGACCTGGAAGACCGGAACACTTCACGCGTGCCACTGCACTACTATTGGGGGCATTGTATACAGCTATGGAGGCTACGGAAACTGTACAACTCTGGGCTGTTTCGTTGAGACTAATGAGAGTATGAATAAGTGGAGAACTATGCAAAGTATGAGGTCACTGTGATCGCCTACGCCTTTCCAAGCGCGCGAATGCTAGTACATCGCATACCAGACTAGAAATATTATTTTCTTGCACGCGTGAATCGATCACGTCCCCCAACTCTAACTCAATTCCTCCAAGAGTGACATCCGCAGACACCAACTGTCGTGTGTTTGGAATAAAGAGTAATGTTATCACTAAATCGACTGGTTTAGGCGATGCAGAGCCCGGTGGTGGATCGATCGAATATGTTAATCGTAATTCGTTTTCGGACGCGATGTGTGTGGACTTGAGAGAGATAAAGGTGCGCTGAATCACCAACGAGGACGCGAACCTACCCGTGCGCGATGCGGATCAGCGGTTATAGCTAGAGTGACGCGTTGAAAATTCGTTACCAGTCGTAGAGTTCACCCATCTTGGGGTCCGGATCCTCTTCCTCCCCAGCCTCTTTTCCCATGAGGTCGAGCTCTGCCACCCTCTCCTTTTCCATGCTTCTCAGTCGCTCCAGCTCTGCCATCTCTGTCTTTACCCGTTCCTGTGCCTCATTTATCCGGCTGTTCAGTTCCTGCTGTTTGTCTTCCAATCTTTGCATTTGCTCTACCTGTTCATCCAGCGCGGACGTGGCAGATGCAATGGTCCACCGAGGATGTGGGTGAGCCTGGCGGAGCCGTGTTAATGCAAGTCGCGCATCAAGTGTCTGTGCAGAGAGCGTCGTTGCAAGATTGATCAACGAACGTGCCTTCTGATAGTCTGTCCAGCGGGTCAGACACCACATCCACGCCCAGACTCGAAAGTACCTACCTTCCTCCACGAGCGGCGCCAACGTCCGTATGTCCTCGTGCCGCTCCGCAAGCGTTGTCTTGGCCGCCTTCGACGCGCGCTTCTTCCCCTCATTCTGTAATCGGAGTTCTTCGTTCGATGAGGCGGTTATGAGCGGCGCGTCGTCGGACATGATCGTCTTGACATATTTATCTTTGGCTTTCTGCTCCAGATACTGAAATTTGAGTTGGCGGATGAACGACTAGTGGACCTATCGTCAGAAAATCGCTGGCCCGAACGGAACTGATACCGACGCTTTGAGCCGCGACATCGCTGGCGACTACGGCAGGATCGCTCAGGGCGTCCTCGCCGGCGGGCAAGTCTTCTAAACCATCGAAACGATAGGATTTCAGTTGTACGCGAGTGTTGAGAATGTGCAGGTTGGCATTGTCAAGGACTGCTTGAAGTTGCTTCGATGCATCCGAAGTGGACATCTTCAAACAAGTTGTGTCGATGATGTCGCGCGGCGCGTCGAATCACGTGCGTGCCATGCTACTTGCATGTGTTGACCCTAGTAGAGTCTTGATCGCTATGGAGAGTGAGCTGCCGTTTGAACCAATTGCATGGTATTCTTGCCAGATGTCGCACCTTTGGACACTAGTGACATTCATAGTACAATTCAGCGGGCTGCCAGTGCCATTCACGCCAATATAGACATACAGTAGTATAAAAAGATGCAGAAAAACAGGAAATGATCGACAGTATGACAACGAAATCTCGGTGGACGAACTTGAAAGGTCTCTTGCAATTTGCGTTGAGCGCTCGTCGACTGGACTATCTTGCAGTGAATTTTGGTTCATTGGCAGGCTTATTGCGTTTGGGCACGCCTGTGCAGGAATCGATCTAGAGTGGTCATGCTATGGCGGTAACAAAGCAGTTCACCACGCCATACGGACCAACCATTTCGGCCTTGAGTGACTTTCGCATAAAAAGATACAAAACGGTCTTCTCATTGAAAAAAGTTCAGTGGATGGCACTTACATTTGTGTAGACACAGCCCGTAGGGATGGCAAACATGCAGCAAAAAACTGTGCCCGGGAACATGACGAATGTGGTCAAACTAATCATGCAAAAGAGATCAGAAAAGAGGCCTGTCTGGATAGTACATTGAATAAGTCGGTCGAGCACTGCATCTATCTTTCGGAGACCAGTCCATGAACGGGAGAAGGCGACAGTCAAGGCAACTGGGAGAACAAATCAACTCTCTGAAATTATACAGATATTCGAGTATACTTGCGATGAATGTGTCCACTACAACTTGGGAAGAAAACCAGGCGAGCATGAGAGATATGATACGGGATAGCCCAGAAAAACTAAATGTTTGTGATCAGTCTGATACTGTATAGCAGTGTAGTCGTGAGACGTACATTGTAATGATCCAGGTTTCTGCACTGCAAATCATACCCAGAACAAACGAAGAGGTCGCCAGCAGGATATACAGGCTTTTGCTACTGGTGAAACGCCAAATCCTATGGCACAAGGTCCCGGTTTGAGATTGGATAGCTGTGTCTATACACATGCCTATATGCACCCCAGAAACTGTGCCGTCAAGGCAGCAAGCGCAGTACAGACAGGGGTAAACGTGTATGGCCATCCCATCACTTCGAGGAACGTTAGGACGAACTAGAATAAAAAAGTCGTATAACCTACGTGTTCGCAAGAGCTGCTGGGTGTTATGGTTCGACACGCTGAATTATACTGAACATGGGTAGAGAAAAGGTTGACTAGGTTACAAATAGATGGTTCCATGCCATATATATGACTCTGCAGAAATAATCACAAGCACCAGGTAGCAAATGGGTACTCACGAGGCACTGTGGAATGTATCTAGAATGAACAGGAAGAGTACCATATACCTCGAATCACCCCCGTTAACACTATTTGATCGTGGGTTAGTGACCGACTTTATCGCTGGCCGATCATGGAATTCTGGAGTGTGAGTTGTGGTGGGTTCATCTGGGCAGAGTCTGCTTACCCATCTAGTAGTACACCGCGAACTGGTACGCGACAAGGCCGTATTGTGCTTCGTTCACAATAGATCAATCAGGACCCTTAAGCCGATCTCGACGGTTCGAATTGCTGACACTCACAAAATATGCCCAATAGGAGCGCACCTATCATTCGCGTCTGTCAGTAATCCCATTGTACGGCTCGGACGCGTCATTACACGCACCAATGCTTGCATCATACGTGCTCATTTCCATTTCGGGTCCTCGTCAATTACTCAAAGGTTCAGTGACTGAAGAATGGTTTCAGCGAGGATCGGGATTGGGGGTACGCCTTGACTCATTGGCAAGATACATTCGCGGACCCCGAGTCCGCCCAAATATAGGACCGCACGAGTACGTGGCAGTGTTTGAAGGACCACTGGCGGACGGACCCATAATGCCATACGTCATGGCCATTCGCCAGCCCGCAGAAAACTCACCAATTCTGAGGTTGGCGGTGGCATTCTCATGATTTGAATGGGTGATGACACACCATGACCCACTCTCATCTTCTGATGTTTCGCCCCAGTGCTTTCTTTCCCTTCTTCCTAATTGCGGAGCCTGACAGGATACTCTTTCACTTCTGTGTCGGCCTGGTATTTTCCTCTGCCGCGAATACAGTTAGAGAAGTTTGCAACCCTCAGACTGTATACCTTGTCGATTTGATCATCCATTACATGTTTCATCCGAATCTACACAGGATAGAGGAGATTTTGACGTGGTGGTAGATACGTAGCATAATCCGCCAGCTATTACGACTCACCTACAACAGGTTGTTTGAACGGGGGTTCTTGCTTCTTGTACAATGTATACGTTATGGCATGCTATTGTCAGATGCATCCTACTATTGCTGGCACCCGATTGGAAGGGCCTCGAGTTTCTTGTGCTTGCAAGGGGTAAGGCTAGGTTCCCAGAGAACGGGTCGTATTTCGTGTATCGCGAAAAGGAGTACACAAAAGGAGGAACAGGGATGAACAGCGTTACCCGGTACCCCACGATTAACTGGTACTTGAGGATGACCCGCTTCCTTCTGATGCAGATGGTGGCTCGCGCAAGGGATTCTCTTGGCGAGCCTGCTCGAGCAAATCCCCAAGACCTCGGTCTCGTACAGCTTTCTGCAAGAGAGAGGTCAGTGTCAACCACCGTACACCAGAAACCAAACGCAATCGAACCGAAACCACGCTCGCAAAACTCACCTGCACACACTCCTTGTATTGAGCCCAGACAACCCCGCACTTCTGCTCAAATTCCTCCGCTTTCTTCTTGGAGTAATCGTTCCGTTGGCTCGGCGGGACGTTCTTGGAATGTTCAATAGCGGGCTCGAGATATCCTTCGAACCAAGTATTGAAGCACGCGTCATACGCTTGCTTGAGGGGTGTACATTCCGGTGACAGTGACTGGGCCATTGTTTTAAATCTCCTCAAAGGCTTGGACTATAGAGTAGCGTGGACTCTCGGCTAGCTTACATCACAAAGTTGACAGGTATATGACGGGTTGCAGAAAAAGATGATAGCAGTGCTATACTAGATACGGTGACAAGTCATTGCGCGCAAAAACTCAGCGCCCTCTCGAGTATGGATGAAATCGACCCGTTCTTCGGTCCCCTCCTCTGTCTTGTGGGAGTCGCCTAGGCTGTGGCGGAGGAGCCTTGGAAGACGTAAATGCAATCTGGGAACGTTTTGACTGTGCTGCAGATGCTTGTTCTGAACGCGCCTTTTGTAGCTCAGCTTTGAAGAGATGCATATTTCCCGTGCAAAAACATAACCGCACAAAAGGACGGAGACGGTCATGAATACGAGTCGGACGAGACTGCATAACGCCACGTACCGATTCGATCTGCATACCACTCGGGTTCCACGTCATTTGGGTTCCAAATATTGGTCGGAAAATTGGTCGTTCGTTCATCGACGTCGACAAATTCGACGAGCGTAGCATAGAGGTGGGGGTTGCGGAACGATCGGTTTGACATCAGAGAATCGTTGAAGTGTCTAGGATTTACGGGATCCCGCTTGAGCGCAAGGAACTGAGCCGCCTTTGCCTACGACAGTCATGAGCGGTAAGGTGAAACAGCTGCGAAAAGGTACCGTACCTCAATGGCCGGATCGCACGGTGCCGTGGATTCGGCGGGTATTCCCCAATCCACTACGCCTGGTATTGGTGGCGGTCGCAGGAGTTCGTGAATTTGTGCGAGTTCATTATCTTCGGAAGAACTCGAGGTAGAGGGTAATTCTTTCAGGGATTCCTCGGACGCGAGTGGCGATGCGCCGGACTGAGATTGTTCCGTCACAATGTCATCGGATAGATGCGCTCGAGGGTGACTCCTCGTAGGTGCTGGTCTGCGAATGATAACTTGGGACTTTGGTAATGGTCGAACTAAAAAGCCTTTACTAGGGCACTCAAAGCGTATTAGGAGGACGTACCATCTGATGATGAAGCAGATAGCCCTTTTAGTGGCTTATCCTATTCCCAAACAGAAACATAGCCAACAACGAGGGAAACGATTGGACAAAACCCTGCAGGGAGACTCTTACATGATTATTGACCAGGCCAATGCCCGCACACTTGGAGGTGGAGGCGACGTTGTCCCCCGTGTCGCTTTGCGAGTCATCGCTGTATGCGACAAGGTCTGGGGGTGTATGAGACGTCGCAGACAGTGGGGACATGGCATTGCTCACCGTCCATGGCAGCGAGCACGAATGCAAAGTCGATGCCGAGAATTGAAACTCCGCATATCGTGCTCGAAGGAAATGCCGAGATGCCGACAAACACTCGAATGCGACTCCAACAGCTGCTGGTCGGTCTCGCCATTTGGACGGTCTGCGGCTGGGCTGCCAGTGAGCAGGTGGTTGCCGACTTCTATGGCAGACACGCCTCAAGTTCGAGTCACACCAACAACTGGGCTGTCCTCGTCTGTGCCTCCCGGTATTGGTTCAACTACAGGGTATGTCGTCGTAGTGCGCAATTATCTACTGATGGACCAACGTCCCTCAGCACATGGCAAATGCCCTAGGAATGTAATCATACGCCATTGCTATGTCTCCGTGTGGTTCAAACACTCTTATTTAGGTATCGCACGGTGAAGCGCCTTGGGATCCCAGACTCCAACATCATCCTCATGCTCGCCGATGATGTCGCGTGCAATACGCGCAATAAATTTCCCGGGAGTGTGTACGCCAAAGCGGGACGTCACCTGGACCTTTACGGCGACAACATTGAGGTGGACTATCGTGGTTATGAAGTGACGGTGGAGAACTTTATTCGGCTGCTTACAGGTATGTAGATGCTCCTAAGAATCATCTCGCGGACCAACTCCCCATAGGACGAGTCGACCCTTCGGTACCGCGCTCCAAACGACTGCTCACAGATGACCGTTCGAACATCTTCGTGTATATGACCGGACACGGTGGAAATGAATTTCTCAAGTTCCAGGACAACGAAGAAATCAGCGCGTTCGATATTGCCGACGCCTTTGAACAAATGTGGCAGAAGAAACGGTCAGTGACCAAATCCCTCCGTAGCTTGTCTCAGCAACTTAAGGGTACATCTTAGGTACCATGAAATATTCTTCATGATTGATACCTGCCAAGCGAATACCCTGTATTCGCAGTTTTACTCCCCGAATATCTTGGCAACTGGATCATCAGAGATAGAAGAGAACTCTTACTCAGTACGTTCCTCCTTCAGCTCGTTTACCCCTATGTCTCATCGCAAGCAGCACGAAAATGACAATGATATTGGTGTATCCGTCATTGACAGCTTCACTCACTTTGTACTCGAATTCATGGAGGGCATCAACAAGACCAGTCAGGTTTCCATGCAGGACTTGGTATGCACCTTCCTCGACTCCATGCTGTTAGTCGCTCACCCCCCTTGAAAGTTTTCATCTTATGATCCCGTTGTTATTCGCTCTCATGCGGGCGTGCGTCCGGATCTCTTTGGGCGCCCATTGGATAAGACACGTATCACGGATTTCTTCGGCGGTGTCGCGCAGGCAGAGGTATTCCCTCCCGCCCAGGAAAGCGCGCGGACCATCTTTGAGAACATACAGCCACCGGAAACGCCGCGGCACGTAGCAATCGTTCCCGAGGATGACCCCGTTCCCCTACGTTACCATCCCGAGGGAACGCGGGACAGCGCTCCCCTGCCGTTGCTGCAGAGTGAAGCTTGGGATACGAGATGGAAAGATATCAGGAAATGGACTTCTGTCTTATTACTAGCATTTCTTGTAACTTGGGTATCGTTTGCACGGTAGATCACTATAATTCCACGAATGTCTGAACAGATGCATATGTACCCAAGGAGTTGATATTAATGCGGTCTTTTCATTCAAGGGAGTCCAAGTTGATGTCAAGAGGCATTAGAAATACATCTCACTATTGGACAAGACACTGTCAAAGCTATTCACGAAAGACGCATGAATCACGGCAAAGTGAAACTAGACTCGTGTTCTGTTTGCTTTCAAAATCATCTGGTGCTCTTCTGCATTCCATTTCTTGTCAGGGTCGTACATTGTCCCATCCTGGGACATGCACCACTCGATCACCGCACAAGGAGGCCACAGGCCCTCAGGCTCGTGGCCAGCATCTTGTAGGAGCAGCGCGACGACGCCATGCGCCGGAACGTCGTGTACCGTAACGTTTCTCGCCGCAGTGCCATTGTCGGTGTGCGTCCAGAGGTCCTGAGTCGCGAGGTGAGGACCGTAACCAATGAACAAGTCAAAAAGAAGGACGTACCCGCACGGAATATTGCCTTCCAGCCCGAATCCAAGGAGACTCTGTCAGGTTAAAGAACATGGTCGCAGGTTCATCCAAGGTGTTGATCTACACCGGCTCAGTGAAAACACGAGAAGCGATGACGGAACTACTCACGAGCATAAAGACCGTGCCGTTTTGGCTTTCACCACTCCAGTACTGTGCTGGGTGAGTTGAATTGCTCGCGTAGTCGGGCTAAAGGTGTTTTAATTCGGCAGGCCGATATACGTAAGTGCATGTTTACATACATTTATACCCCATCGGAAGGGGGATATGCTGGTGCCCACGACATGGTCCTGGTTGATAGCGATAATTTCATGGTTGGTGAGGATCTCGAGGGATTCCTTGCTTGCTGACTCCAACTGGAGAGAGACTACAACTTCACCCTGACTTTAATTTGGAAGAAAGCACGTACATCGAGGCTGATCAAGAGAGGGGATTTCATGAGAGCCCAAGCGGTGAAATGCGTCTTGGTTTCTTCATATGATAATTCGCCGTTCCCTCTTAAGAGGGATATGGGCAGTGGATAATGAGGCACCAATTGTACTACTCACATTTCCAGCTAGGAAAACATCAGGTTTAGTTCGACAGCGTAGAAGCTACTCACTATATCCATATCGTTGTGACCATAAAAATCGGTTGCCCACGTATAGAAAGAATTCCTGAAAGATGGGTTCAGAACAACTCAAAGTAGCGAATAGAGAAACTAACTGATTGATAAGGTTCGCAATCGACGGCCAATGTGCTCCTAAGGGAACTCGTCAAGCGGTGGTTGAATTACACCACGAATGGTATACCAATATCACTCGTCGTCTGGCAGGTTTGTCATGAATGCGTAGAGAGTACATTGTTAAATCACCTACCCGCCAACTTTGACCATACTTCCTTGCCCACATCCAGCCTTGTTGCTAATTGAACATGTGAACACGAGCACACCGGCTTGGACATAAGATGTACAACATACCCTTCCCCATTGGCATAGCGACAGGAATATGGGTGGTTTACCAGAGGTTTCTGCGAGATCCTTGATGGCATTCGCCATAGGCTCGTACCCTGTGTGGTTGCCATTACCTCGACTGTCGACATTTAAATAATTAAGGTTGGCGTAAGTAAACTCACGACCCATAATGTTCTCTCTCGTAATGTTGTCGAATGGCACTGCACAGTTATCGTACCTAAGGAAACAACAGTCAGGACCACAGCATCATCACACAGGCTGAACATACGTACTTGAGATAATCGAAGCCCCAGTCCTGGAACAACTTTATGTCTCTATGCAAGTATTCAAGACTTATTAGCCGTAGAGGGGATAAGGCTCACCTTGCTTCATTCTGATACGATCCTGGGTATAATTGGCAAGTAAACCATCCAGAGTCACTGTACTGTTGCCGCGAGCGTCAGACACAAAAGAAAACAGGTACATCGGATCGTACAATTCCTGCTTTACTGCATGATTCTCGACATGAACGCTATACATCACGTGAGGTTGCGCTAACGGACTCACAAGCCCAAATCATGGATCTGGTCCGTCAGAGGTTTCATTCCTGAGGGAAACCTAGCCTTGTCTATAGCAACGTCACTCCTCCGTCCATGTCACACGCGAAGACAACGTACTTGCGACGATATCCCCACTAGGGCTTCGTTCTTTCTCAGAGTAACAATCATCAATGTTGATATGATTATACCCTGCATCCTGGGTTCCGGGAATGAATGCGTACAACAGCACACACGATATTTTTCGATACGAACCGCGAGACCGAGAGATTTCATCAACTTGGCCGTCTTGATGATGAGTTCCTCATCGATAGCACACTAGCAACACAAACATGAAACTCTATCGCACGTGCTGGACAATAACTACTCACATAGTACGCGTTCCAAGCTAATAGGTGAGATTGAGCACCCCGAGACTAGCACGACCTGATCACTTACTGTTATATCCCATGACTGGGAAGGTTCCGTCAGACACCACGCACATCAAACACGACATTGACGCTCACCTGGAAGCTTTCCAACTCTCTGGATCTCGTTCGCGGGAGGCACATGCTTTCCACGATAGATGAAGAAGGTCGACAAGCCCAATATTCCAGCGAGGGTGAACACCAGAACACCCAAGAATGGACCGTTTGACCTGTTCCGTGGTTGCGGAGCTGTATGCCATTTAATAAAGCAAAGCAACGTATCAGCCTTCAAGTTGTCACACCCCCGGTTTGCAGTGTCTAGCGAGGGACAAATTCAAAGGAGGTGCACTCACCGAGTAAAGGCGTACTGGACGTAAGCGTTACCTGAGGCTGAGTAGGCAAGTCACTGGGTGCTGGCTTCGCAGTCATTGCGCTCACTGGCAGCCGGTGGTGGTAAAAAACGAATTGCTCTTGGCTGTTGAGAAAACACCGGCATAGTACGTAATATACGGCCCGGGGTGGCCCGGACACCACCAAAATAGACACTGTAGCAAGCTACCTATATGTACCAGTGGTGCAGTAACTGCTTCATAATCGCAAGTTGGTCACGGTCGATAACGCAAATTATCGCAGCAGTAGTTATCAAGATGTTTCAGACTGAATACAAGGTGTCAACTGTCCAAAAAGTTGCTGTCTAATAATATTTGGCTCCGTTTTCAGCCGCACATTGAGTTGCTGTTTCACCAGCGCAGGGTGGCTAGAGACCCGCAGGTTC
This sequence comes from Hemileccinum impolitum, assembly GCA_003316335.1. Classification (NCBI taxonomy): domain Eukaryota; kingdom Fungi; phylum Basidiomycota; class Agaricomycetes; order Boletales; family Boletaceae; genus Hemileccinum; species Hemileccinum impolitum. Next base: position 233,788 of record QFEQ01000155.1, on the reverse strand, counting down.
ATTACCCGCATCCTGGAGCAAGAGTGTAACAACACCATGAGGAGGGATACCAGTTGCGGTACGATTGCGCACAGCAGTACCGTTATCAATGTGTCCAAAGATCCTAAAAAGCATCATGTTCTGTTAAGAGTTGCGAAGACCAGGGGATCAGGGAGATAGAATCCATGAGGACTCGGTCAGGTTGAAGAATAATTCAGCGGGTTCGTCGAGGGTGTTGATTTATCACGAAGAGAATCAAATCGCTCTGGAGGACATAGGCTTACAAGCATAAAGACCGTCCCATTTTCAGGAGTGGTGTTGGACCACTCCAAAACCGTGCGGGGAACGAAGAGTTGTAAGTCCAATCAGGCTGTAACCATACATAACACTACTCAAGGAATACGAAAGAGCAACCTACGTTAATACCCCAGCGGAACGGTGAAATGCTCGTACCGTACACTGGGTCCTGATTGATGGCGATGATCTCGGCGTTCTTGAGGATGACAAGCATATCTGAGTTGATGGTCACGAGTTAACGTGCCAATTCAGTATAAAGAACGATTAACATTGTTCTTGCAAAACTCGCGTTAGTGCCAATCAGCAAATTTCATAAGCGCCCAAGCCGTGAAGTGGATTTTGGCCTCGTACGTGAGATCGCCATTTCATATTTCAAGCTGATTTTTGTGAGTAATCCACATGAGCAGTATTTGACAAGGGATAAGCACCATGTCGGGGTCGTTACGTCCGTAGCTTGCGTGATGAATGGTTTCTATGATCCTTTTTCCAAACTCACAATGTAACATGGGAAGCTTACGCATTAACAATGCTCGCGATTGAATCCCAGTAAGGTCCGATGTCATCGTCAATCTAATCAAATCATGGCACAGAGTTAGTACTCACTAGTGCTTACTTTCCAACCGTGGCCAACTTACAAGGTGGGGCGAAAGGTAAAACGGCTAGAGTAAGTAGAGAATAAGTACGTAAGTAAGGAGTTATGTAACGAGCTGATGCCAATGGCAACGTGTAGGGACTACACCGCAGTCATAGTACTGGCCCGCTGCAGGTTCAAATCCCCAATGGTCTCCCGACCTACACAGCTTGCCATTGTGGAATGCACCGCGAGCACGGCGTTTTCTGTGACTCCCATTCAAGTTCGAGGTGTATCCCGGCGACCAAAGCTAACCAATGAATTTTATCCAAGCCAGTAGGCCTTGCATATTACCGAACGCGATCGTCGGACGCGGTTCTGGAGGTAAGTTACATAATCTCTTAGACTATGACCGTCAATGCTGCGACGCTATGGGCGGCATCAAACAATGTTGTCGCATTCACGAGATCCTTCCGGATGCAGCCCTGCTGAAAATATACATGGATTATCTGACTGTCTGGAGTCCGTTTCTAGTCTGAAGCTATGCCCTGAAGAAACCATATTGGTGTCCGGAATAATATATTTGGCAGGCTAGAAAACACTACACTGCCTCCATTACGACCGGCTCCCACACTCCCCCTTTCCAAGGCACGATAAAAGGCCAATGGGTATGACCACCACGCATACCATCAACCCTTCGATTCCCTCATCAGGTGCATCTCGGATTCGATAGAAACAAGCACGTGCAACGGCAATAGCCCAAGTCCCCAACGGAGGCGGCATTCCCTTTCTGCGGACAGCATGATTCCGCTGAGTCGGCCTGTGGGCCAAGAGTCGAACAAGATAGAGAATGTGGTATGAGCCGCAAAAGCGCTGAGGGCAATCATCTCATATATTTTTAAACTGCAGTCCAATCCACATCCATCTGACACCGCACGCGGGGAGAATGAGCAGCATCCATCGTCCGGCGCTCATATGCCAGCGACCGCTCGAGATACCATTGGCGGTGTCGAGCAACGTACGGCCGTGGATACGAAGGCGATGCAAGCGGAGTGCGAGACCGGACCTCTCACACCAAAGGTAGAGACCAGCATCTCTTGCGGTGGACGACGGTACTCAAACCTGAGAACAGTCTTATTTATTCAAGGCTGGTGTGCGTGGGGTACGCAGCAAGCTACTGCATGCCAAGGATATCATACTCCATCCCCTCCGTGCCGTAATCTTTCGCCTCAGGGGCAGAAATACCAGGATTCAGGAGCCGCCCCAGACAGCAAGCACAACGCAGCTGCCCATTCACAGCTCGACTGGCGACCCAACAGCCACGCAAGATGAGGAAATGGATCTCCCCGCTCTTGAACTCTATACTGGCGATCAACAGATGCCGAGGACCTCCATGGACGTAGACGAAGAGATCGACAACTTGAAGAATCCTCAACATGATCTATCCGATCGCCAATCTCGGAAAGGTTACCGAGCGCGATCAAGAGACCCGGAAGACTCAAACAGCTTCACTAATCCCGTCGACACATCCTCGGTGTTAGATATTATCCAGGCTGTGCAGAGATTAAATGCAGAACTAGATCAAAATGGGCCCTACATTGTTGACTCCCTTGAAGAAGATCTTGAGTTCAGCAACGTCACGACAGGACTGATGGAGGAAGGGTTCTCCACCGTGCAGAGGGCCGCAGAGCACGTAGGCGTGACCTTGATAGACCTTTTAGGAACGAAGACATCGGACAATCGCGTTATGCTACTCCAAATTGCTGTTCAAGCGTACCTCGCGTCCACATTTTGCGGATTGGCATCCCCCGAGGCATCTGAACGAAGAGATAATGGGTTCGACGATGACATACATGACAGCATTCACGCAACAGGTGAGCTACCGAACACTCGAGCACATTCTGTATTCCAGCTGACGAGGAGGGGAAACAATCGGTGAACAGATGCCCGTTCGCATTCCCGTGCCCGCGCTCATATCACCCATGACCTGACTACCGACCTAGGGTCTGTTGTCGAAGGGATCATCGCGGGCCTCTCGGACATCCTGATGGCCGCAGGCTGCGCTGTTACGCGATCGGATGTCATTACCATGGTTACGTCCAAGTTCCAGGAGAGAATAACCCTGCTCGTCGAGCTTGCTGTGCGTCTCAATATGATGTTGGATGAAGTATTGTCAAGTGAGGTTTTTGTGGTGCGGCCTGGCGAGGCGTTCGAAGGGGAGAAGATGGAAGCCGCGGAGGACAGCGATCAGGCTGGCATCCAAGAGGGGCCAGTGCTGTGTACAATGGAGCTGGGACTGGCGAGGTGGATACCCGGAGAAGCACCAGTTCTTGAGCTGGAGAAGGAGAAGAAACAAAAGGTGGTAGTTCTAAAGGCAAAGGTTTTACTGGAGTCCTTTTTGGATACTGGGGGTTAGAAAGGGTGTTCTGCACAGGACATGGCTCCGTTACTTTATAACTAATAGTAATATTCAACGGATGTGTCTAGTTTAGTTAGGTTCTCTCTAGCTTTGTAATCGTGGACAACACTTTTGTAGCGAGCTCACTATTAGCTGCGTTTCGGAAATTGTCCTTAAGTTTGTCATAGACGAGGGGTGGCGTCGATCAGAAACCGACATGGTGTCCTTGACAATGTGTTGCATGTTACAAGTACCGGCATCCACATATATTATGTTAATGTCAATCAACGAGCGAGGAGCCCGCGTCTGACCGGTATTGAGGAAATAAACACCGGCCTCCACTGAAACTAATGTATCTCAATCGTACAGATGGCGTCCATCAACGACTCCAACGATATCTTGTGGCTAATTTGGGCCGTGATAAAACTGTCTGCTGCGACCCGTCTATACTCTACCCGCGAGAGCGGCGTGAACAAGAGTGCCCCGAATGGTTGCCTGAGACGAGCGATGAGCCGCAATGCGTATGTCGTTTTGTCTGCAGAAGCTGCACCACGTGGTGGGTGCTCTTGGTCGAGTAGTGGTCGGATCCATGGATGGACGATGCAGAGGTTCATCCCAGTCAAGTCTTCCGCCGTCTTAATCTCGATGTCCCCAAACATGGACGTCGTCGCACGATATACACGCCCACAGACGTCGGTCTCCGAGTATGATTCAGAAGTGCAGATGAGTTTGGTAATGGTGGAAGTAACCCCGGAAAGTCTCAGTCGACTGGCAGCAAGTGATGGACCGGGAAGGCTGACGAGTCGCTGATATAGTGTCATGACGAAGAGATCAGGCAAGGATGAACGCAATTTCTTGATGATGCGATCCATCTCAGCCTTCTCGATTGGTTGTGGAACGTGTAGCGGTACGAGTGGGTCATAGACGGCGAGGTCCCTGGGTAGACAGCTATTGTAGTCGCCAGATGCCCCGGTCCAAGCGAGAACCGTAACATCCCCCGACCCAGTTAGGACGTGCTCTAGGAGACGACCCACCGCACGATTACCTTCTCCATAAATGACCGGAAGTGCGACGTTGAAGATCCCGAAAAGCGAGTATGCAGCGTCTTCTACGAGTTCCGTTCTACGCCTCGATGCCAAGTAAAGCTTCTGGCGCACCCTATCCAGACCTGGTCGAAGGACAGCCATCTCCTTCTCCGAAACTCCTGTCGCTTGCTGCATCTCGGAGATGATGGCGGGTGATTCTTTGTGGTTGGACAATGTCAGGTCGAGGTATGGCTCCCAATCCTCAGTGTAGAACAGGATGAATTGTGCAGCAACATATTCTTGGTACGTCCATGCCCGAGTGTTCCAGATACTCTCTCGGAGGCCACCCAGGAGCTGGGACCGCGACGGAACACCACGGAGGTAGACAATCGTGAGGGATGAGCCACGATACCACATAAACATGGCGACCAACGACTCTTGCAGCACCACATTGTTGAGTTTGTCGATGCAGCAGGTGTCGCTCCACGCCCACCGAAAACCGAGATAACGCACGAGCAAGCAGAATTTCTGCAGCTTGATATTTGGAACAGACGATTCGAGAGTATAGATCGAGATGTTCCCCACGCTCTGAAGGAGGGGCTCACCATACTCCCACTTGTGTGAGAGCATCACGTATCGGTAGAACTCTTGCACTGCTCCTCGTATGCGGGCGTGATCCAGCTTCGTCGTCATCGACGATATCAGCTCACTGTAGATTGGGAGCGTCTCGAATATTTCTGCTTGCCGTTGTTTGTCATGCAGGCGGCCGGTGGTAGTGTCGATCAGTAACCGTGGCATGGGACGAATGGTGACCTCGACGATCTGTCGGATCGTGGGTCTGGCATCGATATATTGACGACGTAATTCTAGCATTGATGTCAATCTACATGCAGAAGGCCAGATTGATATCAACAAAATCACTGACCGCGGATATCTACATCAGGAGAGCCTTCCAGCTTTGACAGCATCGCATCAAATGCTTCAACAGCCTCCGCATGACGACCCGCGGCATGCAGTGTAGCGTACTTGATCTCGTAACCCCGATGGGATGACGGGGTAAGGTTGATGACCTGCACCTTGTCAATGCTACTGTCAGAAACAACAAAGGCATGAAGTGTACCTCGTCGGCATCACTCAATGCCTTGTTCCATGACTCCATCAGCGCTCGTACTTTGCTCCTCTTGATAAGAATGCCCGCGCGGTCCACCGGGTTGAGCGACAATATCGTTGAGAAGCGCTTCGCGGCTTCTTTGTAGTTTTTACAGTCCATGGCACTGTCGCCGCGTTTCTCTAGCTCCTCCCTACAGCGACATTGAAAGTCTATGTGGGACGCTCAGGGACTCTCTCTAACGTGGGAGACCAAAGCTCACCAGGAAGCCAGTCGTTGATTACCTTGTTAGCCCTTACCGCCTCCCCCACACTATTCACAATCTCCATAAGGGTCTCGACAGCATCATGTATTCGTCCTTCAGCAAACAGAACTTCGCAACGATGTTTCTGCTCATGTGCACGACGGACTTCACGAAGGGACTCGTTTTCATTTTCGAGGTACATGATCCTGCTGCCTAATTGATGTGGTGTCAATGGCGCGTAATTCAAGCTCTTGATGAACGCACCTAGGCCCTCCCCGCGTACACGAAGGGACTCGACAGCATCGAGAGCAGCCTTTGCTAAGTGATCAGATTTTCCTGGTTTCATGTTTTGCAGGGCACGCTCGATCTGGAGCAGTCAACAAACTGCTCTGCGATATGAACAATACACACACCGCATCAAAGGGGCTACGCCCAACTTGCGACGCGATCAGAGGATTGTCACGAGCCATGTGACATAGCACTGCCCCATGAGCAACTGCCTTATCACTGCAAGTGCATCAGCACACCTGCCGACTTGGATATACTCAAGAAACATACCTATGATTGTTCGGACGGTAAAGGCTGATATTTCTGGCATCGAAATACAACTGTAGGCGAGACCAGAGCCAGTCGTTTGCTGAAAACCCTCCAACCAGGAATGCCGTCTGAAAGGGGGGATGTAATGTGATGAGTTATTTCAACAACTTGCTGAAACTCACGGTGATTGGCATCTTAGCCGGTTTCTCCTGTTTCTCGAATGCCTCGATGATGGCGTCGACAGAGTCGTCAAACAGACGGGTGGCTTCTTTGCTAGAGAATATGAAGTCAGACATTTAGTAGTGACGGCTTAGCTAGGACTGAGTCGTACCCCGACAGCTTCAGCTTCCCAAATGAGATGTTATACTTCGAATTGTTATAGCGACGACCGGCGACTCTGACATAAGTTGGTTCTTGATCATTCTTTATGACAAGTTTCGTTGACCGGTCGAATTCGTGTGTGATTTCAGAGATCACCTTGTCGTCACAGTGCTCCCAGCCTTCAAGCTTGCCTGTTTCCCTGGCTTTGTCACTGACACGATGTCGAGACAACGAACCACCAACTTTGTAATAGAGCCTTAGCCCGACGGGTAACAAAGACTGAACCCTGCAGTCGACCTAGATGTACAAGAATAAATATATGTTTCCGCGATCGGAGATAGCAACATACACTCTGTAGGAGCAATCTCCTCGCAATAGACTGGGTTTGACGTCACTGAAAGCACATTCGAACTGATGGTCCCACCCCCGACATCAATGATGACGACGCCTCGAGGACCAGTTTGATTGGCCATCTCCACGCTGAGAAATTTGGTAATGCAGAAGTGAAGGCTCGCTTCGCCCTCTGTTAGCATGCGGACACGAGATCGCCCATGAGAGGTACTAGGGATGAGGCCAGCATCCTCAATTGCCTGGCGGTATCGTTGTTGTGCCCCCTCCCAACCATTTGGATGCGTGAAAATATACTCAATGGAATTCTCGACGGTTGACCATACGAAGGCAGTGTGATGTTCCTGGATGTAGGACTTGGCGCATTTGGCGAGATACTTGATAAAATCTGCGAGAACGTCGACGGCAGATTTTCCAGGCGGGAGTGAAGGTAAATCCTTGTCAGGGTTAATTGAAGAGATTATATGCTTTGGGCGAAGGTGAAGCTTCCACCTGGATTTCACGATTGAGCTCTACAACGCCTCAACACGATGAAGACCAACCATTCAGCCTTCGTCCACCCCTCTTTCAGTGCGACCCCAGTAACACTTTCATTAAGAACCTCAAACCCAGCTGCGCTGACATCGCCGCTCTTGTCATAGTACAAGAGAGATGGAACCTTGGCATAGCTGCAGACTAGCTCCATTGCAGGAAATCTAGGGCCAGTGAACATACGTTAGGACAACAAAATGAAAAAAAAACATGCCTCGTGACCGCAAGAGTCTCGGGAACTATCCCCGGTTCATGAATACAATACGAGATACCACTGTAGGTGGCACCAATGTCGAACGCTATAATGAGTTTGGCCAGGCCAGGACGTAGTTTGCGGTCTGTGGATGAAGTAGCCTGGACCTGCTCTCCACTCACATCCTGATGGGATTCCCATTGCCGTTGGAGAACAGTTTGGATGAGTTAGCTACGGAATACCACCAATTGCCTTATTACCTTGGTACCCCGAACTGCACCTCTCCCTCGGATCCTATCCTGGGATGCAAGCCCCAAAGACCCGTTCTGCACTGCTATTCCGGAATCACTCTTGGATTTGAGCTCCTGATAATCGAGGTCGTGCGCTAACCGTCCGTTTTTTCCTGGCGTTTCCAGCTGATGTATAAAAGGTGAGGCGCTATCCTTCTTCGCGAGACGCCGGTTGCCGCACCTGATGTATCAAGTTTCTTTGTTGCTTCAAAACTTCACCTTGGCTTGCATGTGTTCTTTCGCTTGCTGTCGATATCGACGGTGACGATGAGCGAATAACTTTATGCCTAGTGGTAGGAGAACTGATGCCTGGCTGACGACTGGACATTTGGACATGTATTCGTGTACGGAGAGTCGAGGCACCCTCTTTGCGGAGAAGGGGAAGCGCTGGTTGGGATCCGACATTAGGGTCTTTAAGTGAGGAGATGTCGGGGTCTGTTGTATCACTTCGCAAGTGATATGATGGGACAGAAATGGGTCGAACGGCGCTATCATCGTAGGGCTGGATCGCCCTGCCATTCGTCCGATCGATCGAGGTCAGCTGTGCCAACTATTCTTAATTTTCTCATGTCCGTTTTCGTCTTCCCTCCTTGGATGTCTCCCTGGCTCCCGTGGTCACTTTCACCTTACTCTTCATAGACTTGTTGGGTACGCCCTTGTTCCCATCTTGCAAGTATACGTTGAACGCCCTCTCTTCCTCCCACAATCCACTTGAGTTATGGCGGAAGAATTCTGATTCTTCTTAAGCATTCTCCACAAGCAACGCACCATCACCATCATTGATAAGCGTTAGGACTTCCCATCTCTTCTCGACCCTCGTCATACGCAACTTCTTCTGTCTGATTCAAAAGGAGAAGTGAATATCTTCCACTCTCATGACACTCACCTGGCCAAGGTGCTCTGTAGAGGCGAATGCCCATTTCCATTTCAGCTTCCGTTCATTCCTTCTGTATATGCCATTTTCGTACCTGTATTACTGCCTGCTCACGAGCGGAAAGGCTCCGTACACGCCATGTTGCATCCACTCGTTTTCTTTTTTTTGAGTAGAAGTTGCTGGTCTGCACTTATCGGCACTAATGGATGGGGAACATCTCGGTCACTCCCGTTGTCACCTAGTTGACCATGTGGAAGCCTCGTGCACCTTGGTCCTCCCATATGCGGCGTTAGATAGATGCAGATTTGTTGTGACTGGAAAAGAGATGAGATACGCCCATACTTTATTGCAGTGGCGCTCCTGTCTCTCCGGCTCTTTGTGTGACTGCTAGAGACCACGCTTCTGATAAGATCCACTAAGCGCCTGAAAGGCTAAGATAAGGATTGTACACATTGGCTAGAATACACACCTTCTCCGAGAACGGCCTGAGACTCAGTGCATGGAACAGCGGTCAACGACTTAGTCATGTAGCTTGAATTATGCCCTGGCTACTTGAGACAGTGGAATTAAGTGGGACATCAAAGTAAATGATACATACACGAGGCCGCATTCATTGCGCTCCAGCGCCGACTAGCTTGCTTATAGGAATATCTGTACTCAGATGGCGGATAACTGCGAGAATTGCACAAGCCCGGAGGGTCATATAAAAGTTTGATGGAGACATTTCAATTCAAGTTACAAATCGCCCACGAACGTGAATTTCATGAGTTTATGTGGCAAATGTGCCTTTGCCAGCCTTTTGGGGTCTGCGAGAAGTTCGACTGTTTGAAACGTCAGTGGGAACAACTGGGTGATGCCTTACGCCGGTTGCTACATGTTCCCCATCAACAATATGTTCCCGGCGGCCGCACTGGCAGAGCGCCCAACGCCAACAGGCGATTGCTCTGCACTTTGAGAAAAAGGCCACATGTACTGAAAAGGATTTAGAGAACTCCCGGCAGTGGTACATCTGTTACGAAACCAGAGCTTTCCAGTCTCGGGCTGATACAGGTGTTATTTACTTGAGCCTGATGATTTCGAATCACAAGCTGGAGGCGTTTGGCAGGCGGCATATGCATGAAGCGCCAGAATTCGAAGGTGACGGCACCGTGACTCGGATAAACCAATCATAACGCTACCACAACAACACGTGCGATCGCACATGAAATTGGTGATCAGAAAGACCATGGCGAAGATTGTCAATCTCCTCGCTTTCATCCCTGTAATCCCTTTATTTCCTGCAGCATAGAGTACGGCTGCGTGGATATCATTATACTCATCCTGCAAAGTCTTTGATTGAGGGAACTCGTCACTGATAAAGCTGGAAATAGGCGGCTGTGTTGTGCCTGTCACCTGGGCCGGCTGTATCTTGGACCAGAAAAGCGAGAGACTGCGGGATGAAGGGGACGAAGCATACACTCCTTTGCGTGCTGTAGCCTGTCGTGTACCACCTGCGTCATGCACGCCAGTCAAGACTCAATAAAACCATTTCTGAAGAATCAGAGGTGAACACTGAGTACACCACAAAAATCTTGAATGCACCTCTACTACTAGGGCTGCATTTGATGTATTGATTCTCTTGCAATCCCTTTGCGCTGTCCCCGTATCCACATCCTTGCGCTGCTTCGAGCTAAACTAAGTTGAGGCCGTGCCTCGAGAAGTGCCTTGAATCCTGGGCTCTTGATGGAGACCTGTCACGTGTTGATCACACTCAAATTGAGCATGACCCACCCTACGACGCACGACGGAGTGGGCGGACAATGCGACCCACATGTGTTGTGTGTGAATTCTTCAAACATCCGGACAACCCACTTTTGAAGTTGTCCATGCTGCATGGCTGAGCGCTGAGCCTTCGACTAGTCTACGGGACGTTACGTTGGAAGTTGCTTGATAGTAGTTGATACACTGGAGTTGTGGAAACAGAATGGACATTGCAATCCTAGTTGCAACTTGAAACACGCACACTGTGTGTTGAACCCGAGTCACTGTCACCACTTGATGAGGACATCCACGCGATTCGTTGGAGTGAGCTACAATGTTGTCAACAAGTGTTCTGCAGCTCCATATTTACGATCTCAGATAGACTCTGTACTATCATTCATGCGACCTTGAATATATAGGGCTCTGCTCGGGTGCATGGAGGACTGCACGGGGGTTAGCCTGATTCATCCTTAGTCCGGCCAAGAAATGAGACTTGTCCACCGGTACTTGATATGCGCCACGAGAAAATCCTGCACGTATATCACCATCTGTTACAGTAGTGCCAAAATAGACGCACCGAATAGGTATATTTGCACCCCCTCCCTCTCAGCACTGATCAACTGTGTACATCCTTCATGTCTTTCTCCGCTAGCAATCAGTTCAGTTGGTAGCGGAACAAACCAGGTAAAATCTCATCTTCATCTACGGTATAATTTAGAGCCTTCAAGGCTCTCAGACATAGCTTCACAATATTTGTATTCTGTCCGCACATGGGTTAGCTATGGAGGAACACGACACACGCAAAAATGCCTTGACACCGGATTCACTAGACGTGCCGTCGATGAATACTTACCACCAGGTTCTCACCGAGGTACCTCTGCACTTAGTGGCGGAACAGGTGAAGCTGAACCTGTTTTATAGGTGGTTTTTCAAGTAGGGCATGGGGTCGTGTACTTGCAGAAGGAATGAGGCACCCCCAAGAATGGTGACAGCGTACCATGTGGACGTTTGCAGACATGATTCCGGTGCCAACCAGGAGGTCGGCTAGCTGTTAGCCGATGGTCAGGACTGGTACCAACCAGTCGACATGCTAACACGAGGCCGTGTCATTATTTCCTAGTCGAATTATCCATGTCCGGTTTAGCTAGTGACTCAATAAGCAACACACTCGTTGAAAGGCTGAATAGCTGGACCTATTGACTCATCAGTGAGACATTTCTTGATTACTTATTATTGTGACCTGCCGCTCGAACTTGAAACTTGAAGCTCCTTAACACCCGACCGAATGCAGATAGGATCGTAATTGGAAAGGGTTGAGATTATGTATGGCGTGCTTATTGCTGTACAGATAACGGGGTTCTCAGGTACCGAATCATTCCCATCTTTTCCCCGCAACGCGATGACTGATTGTTATCGTACTATCGGACGTCAATAAAATCCACTGTGCATGGGGACCATGCATACTTGGACTCACATACGCTCTCCAAGACCTGGTAATAGATGCAGCAGGAAGTTGGTCCGAGTCGTACGGTCTTTATCCTGGGCCGGATGAACGTGGGAAATGCACAGGCCCAGTCAATGCTTCAACATCAACTTCAAATAGCCGGCTCCGGGGCTGCGAGAAGGCATGCGCGTCGCACAGCCGGGTTCACCTCGTGGTTTTCACATCCCCGTGCTAACGGGCAATTATTCTGCGCTACTGTTAGTCAGAGGCCCAGGACGCTTGAAGAAGGGGATTGACAAAAGTGGGGTCGCTGGCGTCCCCTCCAAGCGAAACGCAGAATTCCGAAGAAGAGAAAGTCAAGTTCTGATGTGAGTTATGTGAGACGGTCAATTAATTACCCTTTTGTGAACCTTGCCAGGCGTTTATCACCATGAGGTGTCCACGTTGTCTTCTTGCCCGCTATGATACGGTCTATTTATGGCGTCTAGGCTCACAATGTACGGACCCACTATTCTCCTATTATCGTTCTTCGCAATGAATATTTTAACGATGTCCAGCTTCAAACCGTACACTGGCCCTCCCAAACTCGTCGTGGCATTCGACATCGGTACGACCTGCAGCGGTATTTCATACTGCATCCATGAGCCAGGGAAGCCTCCCGAGATTTTTGGTGTCACTAGGCAATTATCTCGTTTCTTCTGTCAATTTGTGTTGACTAGCTTTAGATTCCCTGCGCAGAAACTAGTCGGCGGGGACGCCAGGGTACCATCGCTCTTGTACTATGACAGGAGCGGTAATGTCAGAGCGGCTGGCTACGAGGCGCTCACTGAAAGCACTATTAAGATCGCGCCAATAGAAGGATGGGTGAAAGCTGAATGGTTAGTTCTTTTCCGCGTAAAGGCATCAGTAGAACTCATTCATGAGGTTCAGGTGGAAACTTCACCTCTGCCCAAAGCATTTAGTATCATCTATTGGTCTGGATGATGATTTACCGCCACTTCCGTCTGGAAAATCTGCCATCGATGTTCTCACAGATTTTCTCAAGTATCTCTTCCAGTGCACCAAGACCTATGTTCAGGAACATCACTCCGCACTCGAATGGTCAACCGTCGAGGGCTCTATCGAGTACATTTTTACTCATCCAAATGGTTGGGAGGGGGTGCAGCAACAGCCGTACCGCCAGGCCGTTGACGGTGCTGGCTTCATCCCCGGTACACTTGAGGGGCGATCTCGGGTTCATATGCTGACGGAGGGCGAAGCGAGCCTTCACTATTGCATTACTCGCATTTTCAATGTAAGGACAGCTAATCAGGTCGCTCAGGGAGTCGTAGTCATCGATGCTGGCGGTGGGACAATCGACTCGAACGTGTTTTCGGTGACGCTCAACCCAATCTCTTGCGAAGAGATTGCTCCAGCTGAGTGTATGTAGCTATCTCAGACTTCGGAACCTCCGTCTATGCTTATGCATCTAGGCCGACTGCAGGGTTCAGTTGTTGTTACTCGTCGGGCTAAAGCTCTATTACAAAGTTGGTTATTTGTTGTCCCGATACCTTGTCAGTGATAAAGCTAGGGAAACAGGCAAGCTTGAAGGCTGGGAGCACTGCGACGACAAGGCGATCTCCGAAATCACACACGAATTCGACCGGTCAGCGAAACTTGTCATCAAGAATGATCAAGAACCGATTTATGTCAGGGTCGCTGGTCGTCGCTATAACAATTCGAAGTATAACATCTCATTTGGGAAGCTGAAGCTGTCAGGGTAGGACTTAGACTTCCTCTTAACTCAGCCTCACCACCAATCGTCTGACTTCATATTCTCTAGTACAGAAGCTACTGAACTGGTCGACGATTCTGTCGACGCCATCATTCGCATATTGGAGCAGCAGGAGAAAGTTGCAACGACGCAGATCACTGTGGGTTTCAACAAATTACTGAAATAGCTGGTCATCTCCATCTCCATTCTAGACGGCATTCCTTATTGGAGGATTCGCATCAAACGATTGGTTTTGGTTTCGGCTACAGTTGTATTTCAAGGCCAAAAACATCCGCACTCACCGTCCGAACAATCATATGTATGTGTTGTTTAGTCTGACTCGCAGATAGACTGATAGACTGGTCCGCTTGTAGCAACAAGGCAGTTGCTAATGGAGCAGTCTTATGTTACATACATCGTGCCGATCATCTGATGGTCTCACGAGATGCACATGTCACACATGGTCTACTCTCTGACGTTGCAGGGTACTTTGTATCGCAATTTCGCAAGGTAGGCTTCTTTCGTCGAGTTTCCTGCAAGGCACAACATAGAGATATTTTGGATTGATAGGGTGTCGCAGTCGCGAGGAGATGGATGTTCATCTATTCGTCTGAGATGCTATAGGGGCAATTTATCCGTTCCGAAACGGGCGGATCAAGGTGAACGCAAGTTCCTTCCTTTCCTTTCCTCGCGTTCTCGTTCTGACAAAGTACACCAGCGTCTTTCTTTACACGCTGTACTCATACTATTCGTGCGGACCTACGCAAGGCTGCGGATTCCAGTACCCAGAAAGGCTGCCGGTCAAACCTTCTGTTAATTTATGATATGGTTATATTCTTTTGGTCCAGAGACCCTCAATTGGAGCTAAGCCAAAGACAGCAGTAAGTTGTACCATACCCTATATTTTCAATCCTCTTTCCAGGAAGGACGGCTGCCAAAGATGCATCGATTCCGACCTTCCCAAGCGTCAGAACGGGGCGGCTCTTATTACTTGTGGGCAAGGCCTCTCGAAGAGCGACCAAGCGTCGAGCATCTAGCCTTCACATACGGATTGGTAGAAATTGCCAAGAGGTCAAGGAACTAAAGATGGAGACTCGGCCTGGGCACATCACTCAGGAGAGGCTCGAGGAAGAGGAAGCGGGTAAGCGAGGGTTGCGGGTGGTTGTTCCTGTTGTACATGGCAATTCACAGGAATTTGTCTTCGGTGAATGAGGTACATGCTCTCCACGATAGATGAAGGTCGACAGGCCCAATATTGCAGCGAGGGTGAACACTGGAACGGACCGTTCGACCTGTCCCCGGTTTGCAGTGTCTAGCGAGGGACAAATTCAAAGGAGGCGCACTCACTAAGTAAAAGCGTACTGGATGTAAGCGTTACCCAGTGAGGTTGCTGAGTAGGCAAGTCACTGGGTGCTGGGTTCGCAGTTGGGGGGACCATGGCTCGTAGAGCCATGGTGTAAGATCTGTGTGCGAAGAGAGACGCTCGGGCTGTCAGTTCCACACATCTGTCCGTCAGTCGCTCCTCTCCGAAGATGAGAAGCCGGGCCATGGGCGAAGCCTATGTACAGTACAGATGGAGGCGGATAAGGGAGGCGGGTTGGGTAGGCGGTTTCGAGCCGGCGAAAGCTCTCGTCAGGGGGCTACCGCTACCGCTACCCCTGCCCTTCCGAGACCGTTTAGGGTGCCAGCTTCCGATCTTAAGCCCTATCGAGGGAGTTGGCCAATCCACGTAGGCGGGGGCGCGACCCCGGATAGATCGGCTGCGATGGGTAGAACGAGTGGGGAGGAGGGAGGCTTCCTGCCTGTGCGGTCCCACAAGTCGCTCGGGCGTCTGGGATCCTTTCGGATTCCCACATGCACTTTTTCGTAAAGGATTCGATGAAGCGACACAGACATTGCGTTTACCAGCCGGTGGTGGTGTTACGAAGCAAGTTGCTCTTGCCAGCTGTTAAGAAAACACAGCGGCATAGCATAGTATGCAGCCCGGGGTGACACCGAGGGCAGGTCCAGGGAGCAGGTCTATACATACTAGCAATACAGTAACCGCTCCATCACCGCTTGGTCAGCCGATATAGCATATCATCTATTATCGCAAGCGGCAGCTACCAAGATGTTTTCAGACCGAATACAAGGTCTCGATTGTCCAAAAAGTTGCTGTCTAATAATATTTGGTTCCATTTTCAGCTGTACATTGGGTTGCTGCTTCACCAGCGCAGGGTGGCCAGAGACCCGCAGGTTCATCGCCCGCATCCTGGAGCAAGAGTGCAACAACACCACGAGAAGGGACACCAGTTGCGGTATAATTGCGCACAGCAGTGCCGTTGTCAGTGTGTGTCCAAAGATCCTAAAACGTGACATATTCAATTAAGAATTGCAAAGATCAGGAGACCAACGAAATATGGTACATACCCTGACAGCATACTGGCGACCAGCACGAATCCATGGGGATTCGGTCAGGTTGAAGAATAATTCAGCAGGTTCATCGAGGGTGTTAATCTGTCACGAAGAGAACCAGTTGAGCCACATTGCTCTGGACATACGCTTACAAGCATAAAGATTGTCCCATTTTCACTCGGACCACTCCAAAACTGCGCGGGGAACGAGGAGTTGTAGGTCCAATCAGGCTGTAATCATACAATAGAATACGGCTCATGCAATGTGGAGCAGCGGAAGAGCGACCCACGTTAATGCCCCAGCGGAAAGGTGAGATGCTTGTGCCGTACACTGGGTCTTGATTGATGGCAATGATCTCGGTGTTCTTGAGGATGCCAAGCATATCTGAGTTGATGGTTGCGAGCTAACGTGTCAATTCAATACAGAGAACGGTTAATGTTATTCTTGCAAAACTCACATTAGTACCAATCAACAACGGGGCTTTCATAAGTGCCCAAGCTGTGAAGTGAGTCCTAGCCTCGTTGTAGGTGAGATCTCCATTTCCTATTTCAAGCTAATTTTCGTGAGTAATCCACATCAGCAGTATTAGACAGGGAGTACGCACCATGTCGGGGTCATTGCGTCCGTAGAAGTCCGTAGCTTGTGTGATGAAGGAAG
The DNA here is from genome assembly GCA_003316335.1 of Hemileccinum impolitum. Classification (NCBI taxonomy): domain Eukaryota; kingdom Fungi; phylum Basidiomycota; class Agaricomycetes; order Boletales; family Boletaceae; genus Hemileccinum; species Hemileccinum impolitum. Next base: position 217,084 of record QFEQ01000155.1, on the reverse strand, counting down.
CGCTGATGGTTTCTTCGATCTCCTTTCCAAACTGACTACGCAACATGGAAGCTTACGCGTTAATGATGCTCGCGATTGAATCCCAGTAAGGTCCGATGTCGTCGTCAATCTGATTAAATTATAACACAATTATAACATGGGACTAGCCTGAGTGAGTACTCACTCTCCAACTGTGGCCAATGGAAGCGCCCCAGCTACAAGAGCAGAATCAGCCTGCGAATGGCAAAAAACTCATTTTGACTGACAGCCAAACTTGATTCTAAGGACCATATATAAGCGAAACGCAACAAATATATATTTCACGTACCCATCCCCATTCGCACAAGCTGAACACAAATGTAGTCCCGGTCTGTTGAGCAACTGTTGCTAACGCATCCGCCATTCGTTGGTACTCTGCATCATGTTGGGGTGATGTGACAGTTGCTCAAATCAAGCAGGATATACGCACTGCCAACCATACCCTCCCGGATCACATCATCGAAGGGAACTGAGAAAGTGTTCAGTGCAATGGAAGTGATACACGGTGTCGGCCAATCACTAACTAGCACAATTGTCATACCTGCATGGTAGACAGTCAGCAATCTTCCAGAAGTGAGGAATGACAACACCCACTTCAAGAAGTCAAACCCCCAAGACTGAAAGGTGAGAGCATCTTGTTCCTCGTGCATGAAGGAGCCGGGATACCCTTGACACGTGAACCAGCCAGAATCAGAGTACTTGGCACGAATGAATCAGTCAGTTGTTGTGACTTTATCCAGTAACTCACGATGCCAGCATAGCTACAAATTGGAAGTTGCACGCAATAAATGTTGTATCACTAGAACGGAACCGTCGCACTCACAAGCCCATCGAGTGCAGCTGATCGGTAAGATTGTTCATGTTTGGGAAGCGAATTGGATCTAGTAATCATGGAACTCAGCAGGCACTCTAGGTAACATCGACGTGATTAACCGGACAGGACTTGGCCCGTAGAGCTACGGTTCTTGCTTGCCCAACAATCATCCAAATTGACATGATTATAGCCAACATCCTGCGAGACTATGAGCAGGTCTGTCAGTTGGTGGGGTCGCGGCAGCCTCACCAAAAGACCATAATCTTTCATGTACTGCGCGGTTTGAATGATCATGGTCTCATTTACATTGCACTATGTTGACATGATGCATCCATATTAGCGTGAGACAACCCATAGTCATCATACATAGCTCACCTCAAATACATTCCAGGCTGCCGGAGATGACTGGTTAGGTTCATCAGTAGCCAATATCAGAATACCACTTACCGTTATAGCCCATTACTTGAAAATAATTCAGCATCCTACGAGGTTACAACGTAGGTCAGTCAACTTACCTGGAAGCTTGCCAACGCCATTTTTCAGTGCAGTCGCGGACGACGTAACGAACAGGATACCAACGGCGGTTCGGAGAGTCTTGAAAGACGGAGACATCCCAATACACGAGTGTGATTTCCCACGCAACACTCGGTTTGCCGTCCCTTTAAACCTACATAATGACGTGATCGGAACGCTAGAATGACCGATAGAGCGAGACGTATTATGCCCTATGCGAACTTGGAGGTCTGTTTCATGGATCTATTTGGAGCGCCGTCGCCAACAGCACTAAATACTCAGTGGGTCTGTCTGCTTGAATAAGTCAGAAGGATCATCCATGTGAACAAGCACAAGGTGTCTCACATGCGCGAGTCGTACATTCCACTCATATAACTGGAAGCGGAACGGGCAGCCGAAAGGATCAGATGATCCTGTTGTCCTCCATCATCATGGTGCATTGGCGATGTATGGACGTGAGGTATCGTTTGACGGCATCGCATGAAGTTTCGTCAGGTAAATAATATTCAAAGTGATTTTGTCGGCTGAGTGTGCTTGCAGGTTGCGGGTCCAGGGCTGGTCGTCGCAGGGCCGTGGAATACTAACACTGCTCCATTATCGCTCGGTCACGGTTAACTTGTGAATGCCGATTCGCATCGCCAAAAACCTTGCTTGACGTCTGTCTGTACGGCTGTGTTGGTTTAACTTGGTTATATGGTGAGGCTGGTGAGGACGCATCTAGCTCAGCGTATTGTTTCCGTGGATTCCCACGAATCATGACGCTGAAGTCCTAAGCAAGGTAATGATGTCGCAACATGTCTATTGTCGCAAGCAGTAGTTATTTTCAAGACGTTTTCAGACGGAATACAGGGTCTCGGCTATCCGAAAAGTTTAATGCTTGGTTCCATGGTCAGCGCTCAGCTGTGCATTGAGTTGCTGCTTCACCAGCGCAAGGTGGCAGACCCGCAGGTTCATCACCCACATCCCGGAGCAAGAGTGCAACAACACCACGAGAAGGGACACCAGTTGCGGTGTAATTGCGCACAGCAGTGCCGTTGTCAGTGTGTGTCCAAAGATCCTAGAACGTGACATATTCGGTTGAGAATTGCAAAGATCAGGAGATCAACGAGATATGGTATATACCCTGACAGCATACTGGCGACCAGCACGAATCCATGGGGATTCGGTCAGGTTGAAGAATAATTCAGCAGGTTCATCGAGGGTGTTAATCTGTCACGCAGAGGATCAGTTGGGCTGAATTGCTCTGGACATATGCTCACAAGCATAAAGATTGTCCCATTTTCACTCGGTCCGCTCCAGAACTGTGCAGGAAACGAGGAATTGTAAGACCAATCAGGCTTGATCATATATTAGAATATTGTTCATGCAATGTGGAACAGCGGAAGAGCGACCCACGTTAATGCCCCAGCGGAAAGGTGAGATGCTTGTGCCGTACACTGGGTCTTGATTGATGGCAATGATCTCGATGTTCTTGAGGATGCCAAGCATATCTGAGTTGATGGTTGCGAGCTAACGTGTCAATTCAATACAGAGAACGGTTAATGTTATTCTTGCAAAACTCACATTAGTACCAATCAACAACGGGGCTTTCATAAGGGCCCAAGCTGTGAAGTGAGTCTTGGCCTCGTTGTAGGTGAGATCTCCATTTCCTATTTCAAGCTAATTTTTGTGGGTAATCCACATCAGCAGTATTGGACAAGGGGTACGCACCATGTCGGGGTCGTTGCGTCCGTAGAAGTCCGTAGCTTGTGTGATGAAAGAAGCGCTGATGGTCTCTTCAATCTCCTTTACAACGCAGCATGGGAAGCTTACGCATTAATGATCTTCGCGATTGAGCCCCAGTAAGGTCCGATGTCGTCATCAATCTAGTCAGATTGTAACACAGTTGACATACGAATGACTTAGAGTTAGCACTCACTCTCCAACTATGACCAATGGAAGCGCCCCAACTACAAGAGCAGAATCAGCCTGCGAATGGAAAAAAGTTCGTTTTGCACTGACAGCCAAACTTGATTCTAAGGACCATATATAAGTGAAACGCAACAAATATATATTTCACGTACCCATCCCCATTCGCACAAGCTGAACACAAATGTAGTCCCGGTCTGTTGAGCAACTGTTGCTAACGCATCCGCCATTCGTTGGTACTCTGCATCATGTTGGGGTGATGTGACAGTTGCTCAAATCAAGCAGGATATACGCACTGCCAACCATACCCTCCCGGATCACATCATCGAAGGGAACTGAGAAAGTGTTCAGTGCAATGGAAGTGATACACGGTGTCGGCCAATCACTAACTAGCACAATTGTCATACCTGCATGGTAGACAGTCAGCAATCTTCCAGAAGTGAGGAACGACAACACCCACTTCAAGAAGTCAAACCCCCAAGACTGAAAGGTGAGAGCATCTTGTTCCTCGTGCATGAAGGAACCGGGGTACCCTTGACACGTGAACCAGCCAGAATCAGAGTACTTGACACGAATGAATCAGTCAGCTATTGTGACTTTGTCCGGCAACTCACGATACCAGCATAGCTACAGGTCGCATGCAATAAACATTGTGTCACTAGAAAACGGAATTGTTGCACTCACAAGCCCATCGAGTGTAACTGATCGGTAAGATTGTTCATGTTTGGGAAGCGAATGGGGTCTAGTAATCATGGAACTCAGCAGGCGCACCTAGGCAGCAAAGATGCGATTAACCGGAAAGGACATGGCCTGTGTGGTTACGCTTCTTGCTTGCCCAACAATCATCCAGGTTGACATGATTATAGCCAACATCCTGCGAGACTATGAGCAGGCCTGTCAATTGGTTGGGTCATAGCAACCTCACCAAGAGACCATAATTTCTCATGTACTGCGCGGTTTGAATGATCATGGTCTCATTTACATTGCACTATTTGACATGACGCATGCATATTAGGTCATCATATACACGGCTCACCTGGAACACATTCCAGGCTGTCGGAGATGACTGGTTAGGTTCATCGATAACCAAGGCCAGAATACCATTTACCGTTATAACCCATTACTTGAAAATAATTCAGCACCCTACGAGGTCACGACGTAGGTCAGTCGACTTACTTGGAAGCTTGCCAACGCCATTTTTCAGTGCAGTCGTGGACGGCGTAATGCACAGGATGCCAGCGACAATTCGTAGAGTCTTGAAAGACGGAGACATCCCGATACACGAGTGCGATTTCACACACAAGACTCGGTTGTCCACCCTTTTAAACCCTACATAATGACGTGATCGAAACGCTAGAGCCTATGACTAGTAGAGGAACCCACCTGAAACAACGCCAGTAATTATTGAGACCTTTTCCAAAGCTTCTTTGCTTGGCCGAGAACGTCTGGGCAATCGATGTATTATGCTCTATGCAAACTTGGAGGCAGAAAGTGGGATCTGTTCGATAGACTTGTTCGGGGTGCCGTTGCCAACATCGAGGAACTGGCAGTGCTAAACTCTTACAGAGTACTGGGCAAGTCTGTCCGCTTGAATAATTGATAATGCCAGAAGAACCATCCATGTGAAGCATGGAGAAGGAGTCTCACACATGCACGCCTTGTTTCAGGGTGGTTATTACCTGATGGTACACTCCGCTCATAGAACTGGAAGCGGAGTAAAGACGTCAGATCGCCTTGGTGGGGATGAGAGTGAATTAAACAAGTCCAAACACGATCTGTGGCGATGAGTAGGTGCTACATATCGTTTGACCATCGCCATCATGAAGCTCGTCAGGTAAATATCTTTTCTTGGTGTGCGTTCTCAAGCTTTAACCTGACCAGAACCACCACATTTCTTTTTGAAAGAGCTCAGAAAATCATGTCGCTGATGCCTGTTTTCTTTGATTTATCATGTCAGGTTTTTGATGAAGTTAAACAATGAGACCGTCTCCATCGAGCTCAAGAATGGATCAGTCGTCCATGGCACCATCACGGGTGCGTTCGCCATCTTCGTCGGGTTTCCATCTCTTACGATGATCCCTCCACGATAGGCGTCGATATGCAGATGAATACGCATCTCAAAACCGTTAAAATGACGACACGCAATCGCGACCCTGTCTCTCTTGACTCGCTGTCCATCCGCGGAAACAACGTTCGCTATTTCATTCTCCCCGATGCACTTCCTTTGGACACGTTGCTTGTTGATGACGCACCAAAACCAAAAGGAAGGAAAAAGGAGGACGCTCGTGGCCGTGGCCGTGGAAGGGGAATTATGGACCGGGGACGTCCACGAGGCAGAGGCCGCGGGCGGGGGCGAGGATTCTGATCCACCCACGAACGCCGCCCAAGATGCAAAGGAATGTTGTGGGGATGTCCGTTGCTCGTTGCACGTTCTCCAGTTGTCAATACCTGCTAAAATATTGTTCCAGGCTTCGGAGAGCTTGGCTTGTATCTTTTACTGTCGTCGATA